>CAJPEV010000059.1:183216-239658 GCA_905338385.1 Darwinula stevensoni
GGGGGGGGGGGGGGGGGGGGGGGGGGGGGGGGGGGGGGGGAAGCAGCAAGGGTTCAATGCATCCCTTATCTTGAACACTCTGGTATTCCAAGGAATGATGTTAGTTCCAGAATCAGTAATCATAAAGGCACTTCTGATTCCATGATAGGCTTGAATGCACCATGAACTCAAGTATTTTGTGAAGCTCAAGCTTTGTGAAGAATTTCCTCCACTTTGAAGCATCCATGAAATGATATAGCACTGCAATGGCCAATATATAACAAAAGTCTGTCATGAGTAAAAACCACCTTATATAAATGCATGAAAGTGACAATGACCCTACAATGAAAGTAGCTTCTCTGAACAGCCCCCACTGTTACTGGAGCTACTTTTATGAAACTTGCATAGTGATGAAATTGGTATGTTCCCATCAGACTTTTCAAATTCCATCTTAATTGATGCTGCCAAAGCAAGGCAATGGGCCTTCATAAATAAAAAAAATTGGAAATGGGTAAGGAACTCCAATCTCTTTCAAGTGCCTCATCCACTTGCCTTGTTCTCTCCCAGAGACCAAGGATAAACCTAGGAACTTTGGGCAAACACTCTTTGTTTTGGTACTTGATTCATTTGTCATTAATTAGAATAAAGATGATTATAACTCTTTGCAAGGAAAGGCCAACCTAAATAAATGTATTTCAATGGAAGAGAAGTTAGAATTAACCTGGATGATATACATGCAGCATGCTTGGATGTGTCCTCCACTCCACTCCTTGCAAGAGCTCTTGTCTATTTTCTTAGTCCAACTTCTTTTTTTTTATCACTGCTTATATCCTTGATTTGGAGTGAAGAAATTGGAATATTTTGAAGATATGTTGGAAAATGACCTATCCCAAAATATCAGAAGTGAAAATGAAAGTTTTGTGAAAATAGCTCTAGAGGGAGTAGAGATATATTGGCTAAAAGTTGTTGGTCCCTTTTTTAGCCATAGTCAGTATATGTTCCCTTATAAAATTACCCACTGCATCAGTTATCCTTCACCTGCAGCATTGATCTGTGGCTCATCCCATCTTACCCTTTTCCTGGCAGGGGTATCTGAACCTTTCAAGAACATTCTTGTAATTCAATGTAATACAACACTAATGCCAGGGAAAGGGTTACAAGCTCTCCAAAAAATCATCTCCACAAGAACATCAGAGACCGAAGAAAATTAAGTCTATAATCCTATTCTTGGATCACATTCTTTAGTTTGCCATCTACACCCAGAAAAGGACATGCTGAAAATTTAATGACATTCATTGCTTCTTTGAAGGATTCAGAGCACAAAAATACCTTTCAAGAATAAGTTGAAAGACTTTTAAGCTTGAATAAAAAGGAAGAGGTGGGAATGCAGGAAGAACATACCACATTGGTGACATATAGTGCCAGAAGGGAGTGTCTCTCAGGCTTCTCTATGAATAGTGACATGAAGCTGGCAATCCAGGCAGGCAAGAAGGAAGATGACATCACATTGATATTCCCCAGAACCAGTCTATACCAGTAGAATAGTCTAAAAAATCACTCTTGTCCCAGCAAACTTATTTCCTCATAGATTTGTCTATGTGAAGGTGAGGAAAGTTCTGATTTCCAGATGAGCAGGTTCCCATCCTCTCCAGTTAGCTGATTGTGGCTGTAGGCCAACTAAGTCTTTTACTCTATACCCAACATTGACATAAATGATCAATAGTGAGCAACATGACAATAATTATGAGAATCTGGGAATGTGTACACCACCAAATGTTGGAAAATGAGCTAAATGCTATCATTTAAGAATGCTCAAAACTAGATACTTTCAGTGACTTTTGAAGGCCAGCACTGAACAGGGAAGGAAATTTATGATGATTCCAATGATGGATATTATCACTAATTCTATCCAAAATTTGTATTCAATCTTCTGTGCTTCAACCAAGAAACTCTCTGATATAGGCTTACCAACTAAGTGCTTTTCAATTATACTCTAAATTCAGGCCTGTCTAAGAGTTAGTAGAAGCTTTGAATTGAAAGAGGAATATATACAGGATGACCCAAAAAAATGTCCCCATTTTGAATATCCTTGAAAATGATTGTTTTCAAGATATTACAATAATTCATTCACTGGAAAGTAAAAAAATACCTAGAATTTTATTTCTTAAAACGACATATACATGTGTTACATATTGCACACTCAATTTCAGTATCTTACCACATGCTTGATCCAGGCACCTTGGCATTGGATCACTGCTACGACCCAGACACTGAAATGATCAATTACCCTGTCCAACATTTCTCCCGGAATAAATTTGCCTGATCTCTCTCTGAATGTTGTCTTTCAATGCTACAAGGGTTTGAGGGTTATTGGCATACCCTCTCCCCTTCAAGTATTCCCAAAGAAACTTATCTGGAAGGAACAGATAACATTTGGGTGCCATATTCCCATGATCAATTTTTCTGATATTGTCAATATTTAAGACTTTGAATATCTGAGATAGATAAAGTCTGAGATCATCTAGCAAGGTTGAGGTGACCTTTGCTGTATCCACTCCCAGTATCATTTTATTTATTTCATTTTTACCATATATCTTGACCAAAGTACAATTGAGTAAAAAACTAATGAACTATCTCATATCTTCCACAGATGAATGGTTTCAATGATAAGTGAAACAAAGGCCTCGTTCTTTGCATCAAAGACAATCTTCATCAATCTAATCTGTTCTTATTCAAGAAACTTCTTTGAAACATTTATGTAGAAGGAACAAAAATTCTCAGAATAACTTGAAACTACTCAGAAAACTCCAGAAGTCATTAATTGAAAGCCTTCATGTACCAGCCTTCTCATTCTCTCTTAGTCATTTGCTACATTCTTATAAGCAGAAAATTTAAAATATGTTTGCAACTCCATCTCCTCATCTTCAAAATAATAAAAAGGTTGACATAAAAATCCTAGGGTTCTATAATGGGGGGGGGGGGGGGAAAGCCCAGTTTCAATAAGCATATGAAAGCAAAGGCAGGAATAATCCTCCTTATCACTTCATTTATCAGCTATACTTAGGAATAGATATTAAGGAACTGGTCCATGACACCTCTCATTTCAAGTCAGGGAAGCACTTTCAGGACACCTGGATTGTCATTCCCCCCACACCTGCCCAGTCTATAATGGTCCTGGCAAGGGAGGAGAACAAACTACTAAGCAGGTGGCACTTCATAGATCTCTAACAACCCTTCTCTTCCAAAGTAAATTCCACAAAATGACCCTCTGCCCCCTAAAGTTAAATCTTCATCCCCTATCATCATTTTGTAGGGAAGCTGGGCTGACAGTCTTGTGAAGGGGTGTCTAATGTTTTGAAATGACAGGCCACATTTGAAAAACAAAAAAATGGTATAAGCAAGCTAGGCAAAAAAATATTTAAAAAATAAAAGTTCATAAAATCAAAATGCAACTTAATAAGGGATAGTTGGGGTACAGTTCCATAAACAGTGTGTAGGCTATACTTAAAACACCTCTGGTCTAATGCATCTACTTATCCTTTTTTTTTTTAAGAAACAGATTTTTTTCTTGATTCATCCATTGATGAAAAATTAGCCTACAACTATCAGGATTATCACCAATAACTGCATGTGCAAACTGATCAATTACAAAAGAACAATGTAGGGGAGCACCATCCTGGTAGATGTTTTCTGTAATGTCAATTCTTTTATGCCAAGGGAGCAAGTTGAGGGAAGTAGGTGTTACTCTAAGAGGTTATACCCAATGATAAGCCAGAGAGCCATCATCAAAGTATAGATTGCATCTTCAAACAAGGCAATCGTGCTCTCTTGCTTCTTTTGTCTTTCTACAAGAGGTCCAAGAGCAACTCTATTCTTGCATGCTTTCATGCTTTCCTTGTCTCTTTTTCCTTATTTCACATGCTTCAATTTTTAAGGCTTTGACTAAAATTACTCAAAAAATCGCTTAATCTAAATTGGGCTTTATTGTTGTATACTTGCAGCAATGGGGACACCTCAAGGAGTAAGTTGAGGACCAATGCAGCCAAGAAATGCTCAGGTGTTAGAAGTGATTATTCATGAGCTGATATTCCAGAAGATATGCTTGGTTTTTCAATGAAAAGCTCCCTGAAACATAATCAGGCCTGTGCAAATGTGCTTGGACAGTTTTAGGCTGTGAAACAATTGTGAAAAAGTGAAATATGAACTACTGTTACAGAAAAGTATTCCGAGTAAAACATGGCATTGAACAATTTCTATACATTTTTTCATGCATGACCTAGAGCCATTTAAAGTTAGGAGAGCTTCTATGGATCATCCAGAACATGTAGCCAATTTGACATGACATACTTTTAATTGAAGCCATAGCCAAAAAAAACTTTCCCATACTAAAATCCAGTCATTAACTCAATTTAAAAGATGAAAAACAATTTGAAACTGTTGAAGTATACCTGAATTCACTCTGGATGCAGATAACCAACAAAGGTATGGAAACCTGAGGTAAATTAATTTGTCTTAAAGGTCTCAGGTAAGGTATATCTTTAATGAATCACTTTCGTACTTTACCTCATTCATGTAAATTAAAGATCCTGCATACAAGGCCTACTCCTTTCAAACTGGCACATTAAGGCTATCACCACTGAAGAGGGAAAGCAAAAAGGGCTCACCTAGACATGCAGAAAGCTCCAATGTAACTGAATCCATTGTATGTAAGAAAAGCTGTTGATTGCAGGATGTTGGCAATAAGATGCATCACATTCTGTTTGTTCACTTTCTTCCTCCTCAAGATGAAAGACAGCTAAGAAACAATAACAGGTGATGAGTCTATTTTTATTCCTCATGGCCTTGGATTTGGCTAAGTAGGTCTGCTCAAAAGAAAATTAATTTTTTTAAATATAAAGCTTAAATACCAAAAAGTCAGATTTAACTATTAAAAAATATAAAAGGCTCTTAGTGAAATTTCTTGAATGGTGCTAGGTCTATATCAGTTTTAAACTGATAAACTTCCACCGTCATTCCACTTCAGTTGTTTTAAACACATTGATAACTATGGAAACCAATTTAAATTCATTGCAGGACAGATGCACAACAGTGTGTCTTGAGTCACATCATCATAAGTACAAATAAATGTTCATATTATCCCAAAATATTTCCAGGAAGCACACACACTCATGTGACATGGGAGGGAGTGAGGAAACAATGCATTTCTCAGAAGCAGCACTAGTCGTAACTACAGTAGGTCATTCATAGGGGGTCATGAAAGGGCAGCCATGGATATAGAGGCTCCTTCCATGTACCCCTCTTCTGACTCAGTATCACACAAAAGCAGATTGGGGGGGGGTCTGCTATTTTGTGTATGAGATGTCACTTGTCTAAAAAAAAAGGCAATAAGAAATGCAAAAATAATTTTTTCAGAAAAACAATTTAAACATTTTTAATAATTAAAAAAAGAATGAAAAAAATGTTTCAGGGATACCGATGAAACATCTATTGAAAATACTTTTAAAAATCTAAAAATTTTAGAAAAAGTTTGCAAATTATTTCATGAAATTGTTTTTCAATTACAATTCTTTTTTCAAGATGTTTCTTCCAATTTGATA
This sequence comes from Darwinula stevensoni, assembly GCA_905338385.1. Taxonomy (NCBI): domain Eukaryota; kingdom Metazoa; phylum Arthropoda; class Ostracoda; order Podocopida; family Darwinulidae; genus Darwinula; species Darwinula stevensoni. The sequence goes on from CAJPEV010000059.1 coordinate 188,793, forward strand.
TGGCACTTCATGTCTTCAGGATTGTTGAACAAGTAAGTGCTTTCATCTTTTAACCATGCCTCCCTTGACTAACTTTTGTCAGTAAATATGGAGAAAGGGAAATCCAACTTAGCTGAGAGGAGCATTCCCTGTTTGGTGGTTGCCATGACACAATTCAAAGTGTTCCAAATATTCTTGTGCCAAAAATGTTCTCAAATTCAAAGGAAATTTTCACTTGTTAAACTGGGACAATCTGTGCTATGTGTTAAAAGGACATGCTACAAATCTGCAAGAATGCTCTGGACAAAAGCTAAAATTCCTTTAAAAAGTTCAATATTGATCAAGAGGTCTCAATAAGCAATAAGCATTGATTGATATTTTTGTCATTGCCAGGGGTCAATTGATACATAGGTAACATAGCATTTATTTTATCTTCAACAGAAATTGAAAATAAGTTGTCAACAAATTTCTTTAAGCATGGCAACAAATTTCTGGCACCGGTGTGGAAGATGCAATTACTGTTGCAATAGCAGCAATATTCAGGGTTGCTCTGGGTCCAGGTAAATCCACAGCAGCATACCTACTATTCATATCTGTACTGTTTGCCCCTCCTTTGAAAGCATGAGCTGGTGGTCCAATAGCTTACATCTTGGATATCAATATTGACCATGGTAGGATCCCTCCCTATTTGCCCCCTCTCTTATTATTTGTATTCAGTTCAATTGAGTTTCAAGCAGTTTTGAAGCCAATTGGTTGGGAGTTATGCAAATAAGGTCCCCCCACAGGAGCAGAGCCCTGCAAAAGCTGTTTCAGTGGTCTGACAAGATCTGGGCAAAAACACAAGCTCATGATGTTAATATATTTTTAATTTTCCACTTCAGGAATAAATACACAAAGGCTGGGATGAAGTGATCATCAATCATCAAGAACAAAACCATCTTCAAAATTTATTTTGCACGAACTCCCCGCACTGGCATCAAAAGCTTCTTTGGTAGTCAATAAGGCATTTCATAGAGGGTCCAGCAAAAATAAGTGAGGGAAAAGAATTTCCAAGTAACTCAGCCAAGTAGATCTTCATGGGAATGGTTGTGTGGTACCTGAAGGGTATAAGGTGAACAACAAATAATAGAGAGTGAACAAAAGAGAGAGAGAGAAAAAAAAAAGGGAAAGGAAGGATATCAGGAGCCAAACAAGAAATGGATGGAAGGGTTGATGCAGTCAGGAAAGCAGGTACCACGATGAAATTTGAGTCAATTTTCCAAAGTACAGCAATCCACATGACAGAAATATTATGAACCTAATTTCCCATCCCAAACTCTGCTCCCCATACACACGATTCTACCCTTGTGGTCACTCAAGTTGTTTCACCTGCCCCTTCATTTCTTCCTCACTCTCGATCAAAGACCCCAATAACACTTTGAGATCTTGCAACATTTTACATGCTACATTATTGATGTTGCCTACCTTATCTCCAGCACCATCTGCCCTTCAAAATTTTACATAGGCAACACTGGATGTCCCTTGAGTGATCATTTTGTGGAACACCTTTGGGGAATTAGTACTAAATCTTCTAAGCTGGTTCCACTTCATTTCTGTCTTCTAAATCACTCCATCAACAAAATAAGAGTTTAGGTTAACCACCAGTACCATCCCTCTTAAGATTCTCATGTAATGATGATGTTCTTTAGAACATTGACTCTAGTTTTATCTTGGTACCTGGTCTCCTGACTACATCAACCCTTCCATCCAATTCTTGTTTGGCTCCTAATATCCTTCCTTTCCCTTTCTTTTTTTTCTCTCTCTCTTTTGTTCACTCTCTATTCTTTGTTTGTTCCCCTCATACCCTTCAGGTACCACACAACCATTCCCTTGAAGACCTACTTGGCTGAAGAATTGGGAAATTCCTTTCCCTCACTTATTTTTGCTGAACCCTATATAAAGTGCTTCATATACATAGTGTGAGTCTCTGACCACTCTCATCTCTTCTTTGGAAGTCCTTACTTAGTACCTGTCAACCCATACAAACAGACATTACCACTTGAATTCAGAAAATCACGCTGACAAAAAAATTAAATAATGCTGTTTTTATCTGGAAAGTTAGTTTTTGAATATAATTCCCAGGATATTTTCTACAGTGACAATTGAAGCTGTCTTTTGCTCTTTGGCAATTCTATGGGCGAAGTCCCTAAGGATAAAGAAGGCAATGAATGAGAATACGTTTCCTTGATGAAGCTCAGATTTGATCAATATTGACCTAGCTTCGGATAGACTAATCAGGTTAATGATTTTATATCCATGCTCAACTAAGCCGAAGAGATTAGGCTATATTTGCCTCTGCTTACCGAATGGAAAACCCCATATATCTGCAAGGACTCCTTGATGATGCTAAGAGCAATTATGAGACAAGCCTCAGAGCACGACCTGCTCCAAGTATGACAAACTTCATGACAGGTGAAGGGTAATCGGAGAGACAACGGATGAAGCACGCGTGGCTTACTAGAGGCAGCCATATTCATTCTTGCTTTTATTCCATACACGGCGACTGCACAGTGCATACGCTATGAGCTCACACCCCCTTTAATGCAAACCAGTTCTGTATGGGACTACCATCGCCTGCGGAACTTAAGTTCCCTCCAATATTACATATAACGTTAACTGGTATTCGATAAATATCCCCGGATGAATTTTAACCAGGTGGAAATCGCTGCAACAGGTGGAAATACGCCTAAGGGGACATTCTGGTTCTAGATCCAAGTGGCAGGTGGACGGTTTTTAAGGGAAGAGAAACTGAATTTAATTTACGGCTCAGGAGAAAGAATACGATCAACAAAATATTGCGAAAACCGAAAACGTATCTCTATTTAGAGGATGAGGATACAGCATTCCTGTCTTCAGAATGGTCTAAACTGAATCTCAATCCAATCTAGCGCTCGAAAGTTATCAGCGTTCAAAAGGTGGACAGGACTTTTAACACATCCTGTACATTTAATATCCAGATATTCCATATGCATAAATTTCGACTGATTTTCAATTATAGAATTAATTCAGATTTTGGTCTAACTGAAGTTACAGAGTGCTCTTATGACTACCGTCACAATGAAATCCCAACTGGAATTGCAACTAATTAAGTTACAGCCAAAAGAGATGCGATCCATTAGTCAGCCTCATTCGAATCTCAGGAGATCGCCGATGGAAATGAACACCCATTGAGAAAAAAAATCGAACTTAAAAGTCTGCTCAAGGGAATTGCTTTCATTTAGTCTTCATGTAGGAACGTGAATGTTTCGCAGTAATTGCTCGCAGTGGTTTTCCAGTGGTTGCTCTCAAGCCGACAAGCACATGTGCAAGTGGGCTTGTGAGCAGCCGCTGCTGTTTTCGTCGTTACATTCTTTGATGAGTGGGACCTCGCCCTTTTGTGCACCACGTTCCACACTTACACTTATCTGCAGTTATTCGATCTTCTGTGCTTTTCTTCCGCATTGTTTCTTGGCATAATTTTTCTTCGGGAGTTAGTTGCTTCTCTTACCAGAGTTGTTTCTGGCGACTCTGAATATGCAGGCTCGGATTGCAGCACACCTATATACGAGGGGCGTTCAAAAAGTTTCCAGCCCGAGACAGTTCCAGATGTAATACATCATAATTATTTATCTCAATGGGAAGAAATATGTATTTGATGCGGACTGTCAAAAGTTAATCTCATTTGTAAGCGATGGACAGCCTCTACGAATTGTTTTCAATGTGAAACCAAAGGGTCCGCTGAAGGGGTATTATAATGGAGACGAATGCTTTGCTGAATTGCTTGAAGGAGTCGATCTCCTAGCAGATCTTTTAGGGGCAGTGGCATGCGGTGGTCTATGACCCAGGTCATGCAGATGTTTCTCAATCGATGAAAACAATAAATAAAGCCAAAATGAAAAAATAAGACCTACTTGCCTCATTTGTAGACAAAGACCAGTCGACGTTCTTTCTTAACAAACTCTTGTATCACGCGGTCATAGAATGTGTCGCGACTTTTTAGTTTGTTGAGCAGCTTTCTTTCAATGGAGATAATGGAGAGTCCAGAAAGTCGCGTTCATTCAGTTGAATTCCTTAAGTAGGTTTTGATCTTGAGTGCTGAGAATGTTCTTTCAACAGTTGCCGTAGTTGAGGGGATGGTCAGGATTAAAGTGCATCGCTTGTGAGCCTCGACCATACCATCAGTTAGGCCAGGGGTGTGCAACCTTTATCGGTAGTGGGCCGCATGGAAATGTCCGACTCTTCATGCAGGCCGTAGAATGCAAAAGAAAAGGCTCCCCCTTTTGCCCTTGGGGCATAAGACGGCAAAAGGTCGCGTCGATTGACCGATGATCCTTCCCCCCACCCCACCCCTAGGAAATTCCATTGCCCAAAATTAGCCTTTGGCATTGAGATCCTTCTTCCTCGAGACATGTGTAGCGCCCCCGCATGAGGAATAATTAAGGGAAGAAAGTGAAAGGACTCAGTCTATCTCTAGTTGAGTTACTAAGGGATGATCGAAATTGTGATCGGCCCTGGGCAGCAAAGAAACTTATTTTATCTCTTATGCCATTATGCTTTACCCAGCTACAAAAAAACAGGTCCACGAGCCACATGCGGCCTGCGGGCCGCAGGTTGCACATTCCTGAAATAGGGGCCATGCACACTGACTGCGAAGAGCTACGTTGCGACCACTGCGACCGTCGCAGCTCGTCGCAGTTGGTCGCAGTACGCTTCGCAATGGAATTGAGGGGTGTCTTTTCCTGTCGCATCTTCGCAGTGGTTCGTGCTGCGTATCTGTTGACCGCAAGTTATGGAATCCTTGGATGCTTAATTTGGTGGCTCTTTTGGTGGAATGACATCGGCAGTAGATGTTGCTGATGATCACCATTGATTTCCCATGAACGAGATACATAGCTAGCGTAAATACGAGGGGTGGTATGAAAACAATGCACGTTAATTTTTTTTTCTCCGTGACTTTTTATTGGAAATTTATTTTTATTGAACATTTATAGGGAAAATGACAACACCCTACTGTACATACAGCTATTTTTCCACATGGTCTCCATCCCTTTCTAGGCATTTTCTCCACCGAATTACAAGAGCTTTCATGCCGTTGTTGTAAAACATCTGCAGAGCCACTTGCGCACTGTGTCCTTCACTTCGTCGTCGCCATGTGAACGCCCTACTCTGTCCTAGAAGTCCATCCTTGAGCTGGCCGAAGAGATAATCATCTGATGGTTTAAGATCAGACCGACGACTTCACTTAGCTCTATCTTCATGTTGCGTTGATCGGCGAGAATCACCTCGTCCATTCCTCGCGAATTTCTGGTGTCACTGCCTCGGCAGGGCGACCGCAGCGTGGTCTAAATTCCAGGTCTTTCCTCAGCCTTCACGCAGTTTACCCTCCTTCTTAAAATGCTTCCATAAGACACGATCTTCTCAGCCGCAGAAAGATCAGTCGGAATATCACCATATTCATGACAGAACTCGTCTCAATTTTAATACCCCCACAGTAGACCCTTTGGTTGCACATTGAAAAAAATTCATAGAAGCTGTCCATCATCAACAAATGAAATGCACTTTTTCCGGTATCTTTGAAAATTTTAAGAAAGTGCTGCCACCTATGTTTGTTGTACACGCTTTAATTTCTGATATTCCTAAAATTTCAAAATGATCAATGAAACTATTAATATAATATATATAGTTTTTGTATCTTGAATCAATTAGGAGCCTTACGGTTTGGAAACATCATTGTTGTTTTTCTCAAAACAACCTAAATGTGACTTTGATCTTCTTTCTGTGGACTTCCTAACATCTTCCTATACGAAAAGTAAGAATCATGTAATACAGGTCGAAGTGCCTCGGGCCGGGAACTTTTTGAACGTCCCTCGTATATGCATATATACGAGGAGCGTTATATATACAGGGTGACAAAAAAGTTCGGCCACTATTTTTTAGAAATAATTTTTCGGACGGTTATTTAAAATTTTGCAAGTAAGATAACACTTCATTTTTATGTCTAATTCTGCTCTATCATGTCTATTTCAAACTTTCTTCAATATCTCTATAAAAAGCTACAGCCATAGATATTAAACGAGCAGCTATAATTGGATGGTTAAAAGCGGGAAAAACTGGATACAAGATTGCTAAATTGATCAGAATTCCGAGAAAAACTGTGTAAAAATTAAAAATATTAAAAATGTTATTAGTTGACATTAAAATTTGTTCTCTAACTTAGGAAGAGAGATTGTTATATGTGTTGTCATATGATATATCCCCATTGGAATTATTGTTTCTGAGCAGTGAGTCTGAGCAGTATATATATCCCCATTGGAGTTGGAAAATTTCAGATGTTGTTTTGGAAGCTTGGTCATACCTGTAGAAAGAGGGTCAAGTGATGAGTTGCAGACTCGTTCGGCAACAGAAATATTAATAAAAGTTTGAAATATCCCAAGTAACACAAGATATTCCAGCAACGTTTAGGAAGTGTTGATGAACAATGTTGCATCTATGTGTAAATGTCAAAAAGTCAACGTTGCTCAAATGTTGCGAAGGAACATTGCATTTACGTTGCAAATTGTTACTTATTCATTACATATGCGTTGCAGAAACGTTTCAGGATTTATGTTGCTGCAATGTTGATTAAAAACGTTGCTTCACGGGCACCTAATCTGGGCCTATATTGGCATTACGGAAAAGCATAGGCTTCACTGGTCCTGAACTGGACCGATATTCGACCAATATTGAATTATTTATTTCATCCTTTCGTACCATATACTTTACCTCTCTACCCAGACATTCTCATCAACAGGACGAAGCCTGTACTGGTATAACCCCTACCCATGCATAATACAGTATCTGTATCATGTACAGGCAGGAGACAGTACATTTTTGGAGGTGGTCTTCCCCTGGATGTGCTAAGTTGCACATTACAGGAAAAGGTCCGACCGCAATGTTCTATGGAGTGTCCACGAGATCAATCCTTCGTTTCCTCAGCTAGCACCCAGGATGAGGATATGAAGGATTTCTTGGAAAGGGTTCTTACTGTGCGGGGCTATTCCAGGGAAAGGGAGAAGGGCACTTTTGTGTACTGTGAGAAAGCGAGACTTACGTCTCCATTTCGTGGCAAGGAGGACAACTTTACAATTCCCTAAAACTCCTAAGTCTATGTTGTATCAGAATGTTGTCGCTACGTTGTCGATGTCAAGAGTGTCAACATTATCTCAATGTTGATAGCAAATGTTGCAATGACATTCGTAGAAGTGTCGCAGCAACATTCTAAGTGAAAAATTGGAAGCAATGTTTTATCAATGTTACACAGCAACTTGCAACATAGAGCAACATAGGCAACATATCGGAAACGTTTCATCAACATACTGTGTTACTTGGGTAGGCACGAAGGACAGAGTTAGACGAACAAAATGAGTGGTATTGTCAGTGCGAAATTTTAAGTAAACGCACAAAAAATTAACTAGAGAGTACCAGCCCAGGTGTAGATATGGTATTCCACTGGCCTCTGTACCACCGGAATTATTATATATACAGGGTGATGCAAAAAATCTTGGACCCCAAGGGTATGAATCAAATGTTATTACAGGAGAAACTATACGTGAAACATATATGGAAACGTGTTTCCTGTAACAAAAATTGTTAATTTAGTTTGAAAAACCTCCAGCAATTACATAAAATTTTTAAAGTGGCCCCCATCTTGATCAATGCACATCACAACTCGTCATTTGAGCAGGTCGATCGCTGTTTATTTCGGCTTGATCCAGGAGTTGCCAAGCTTCATTAACACGCTCGATGAGGTGGTTTTCATCCCGAGTGGCCTCAGTATACACGTGTTTACACAATCTTTCCTTGCATAATAATCCACCGATTTGAAGCCAGGTGAATTTTGGGGCCACATGTCAGGTCGCACAAAGTCGGGAATACTTTGACAATTGCGTTCCCTGACCAATACGAACCCTGGGATCCCAGGGTTCGTGTTGGTCAGGACGGAATCAGTAGCAGCACAGGAATGATGCTTAGTGTAGCAGTATTTTCCCTTTTTGTCCGTTCTCTTCGTTCAGAGTCTGGTTTGCAGAGATCTTTCGGGCATGGTTTCGAGCAAAATTTCCTCTTGACTGTTGGTTAGAGGTTGGCTGCTCCCTTAGCATCGTCGCATCCACCTCCACAGTACACGTTTCACAGGGTTACCTTCCAGTAACATGAGCGTGAGCTCTCTCCAGCTAATGGAATGTGCATCTGTGGTGGTTGTGAGATGGATTAGCTGTGGATACAGTCATCTGACATTCTTTCAGCCATGCTCTCCACTTTTAACTTTCCATCGCTCTATCGGGAACTATCGTTTTTTTTATGAAGTAGGATATCATATTTTGTTGACACCCAGTACAGCTATAAAACTTCATTTTTTTTCCCTTCTTAAATTCCCCGTGGAGGCCTCTAACCCTTCCTCGAAAGGGAAAGGTTAGAGGCCTCCACAACATCCTCACCACGCATTAGCACGGTCAGTTAACAGCCAACCTGTAACGAGAGACTCATGCAACATGAACCGGTTTCCTCTCGTTCTGCCCTTACCACCGAGATGAATAAACCGCGCATACTTCACATTAGATGCCTGGATGAGATCTCCCCAAAGATCCCTTCTCCCCGGAGTATACAGTCCCATACCAGTTTTTTACCAAGAGCTGTGACGAATTTTTAAGACGAATAAAAGTTTCATATTCATCATGACTGGGTTTATCTCTCGGTACCAGTTTCAGTAAGAAACTCTGGATCATGCATGGGACAGGATTGGGACCATTGAAGTCGCTCTTATACAGTACTTGGAATTTACTCTTCCTCTGAATGAGTGATGGATACTCCATGGAATGTTGTTTTATGGCATGCTGCGTCCTTGGTTTGTCGGCGACTTGCGTCAACTGATAGTTCCCCCTTCCAAAGTCAACAACAATCACTACCCTCGGGCTCACACACAGGAACAGTTAAGAGGAAGTACGCATGAGTTTCTTTCCAAGCCAATATTAGGAAAGGCGCAGTTCACTTCATTTTCCCATATTCCCATTTATGTCTCCCTCACCGAAGATGATTGTATACATAGATCACACGGGCTATATGCAGCTCTGATATGTTACATCGTAAACAGAACCTTGAGGTCCCTTCTAGTCATGCAATGATCGGCTGAACTATCGGTGAACAGATTTTTTTTATGTTGCAAAATTTTGTTGCCTACCGTGGTATCGATATGATGGAAGGAACGAGGCTTGCATAATTGCGAGTAGGTATCCGAGCGTTCTCTTTCTCTCTGTTTCATGAGCTCCATTCCTTCGACACTAACTACGCCTTTTCTTTCATTCCTATCGGACTTCATGCGAAGGCTCGCGAAATGCGAAAAAGTTGCAGTTTGACAGCAGATAACATTTTGTAATACTCGCAATATACCTGTCTTCGGTATTGAATAAAAGACTCACAGCATGAATGATAGAGTAAATGCGAAGGCTTTCGAAGAAAACGTAGTATCCTCCATCAAGCATGGCCTGGGAGCAGGAAGAAGTCCACGTATGGCCGTAGTCATAACACGTGTATGGAAGACTGAATACGGCAGGCATCACACCCACCCAGCGCTCAATCACTACAGGTCCTTAATTCGGGAATCCCAGTAAAAGAAGAAGCGATCTGCGGGTTGCAGGAGCACTCGGTACAACTGTTTCCTAATCGCAGCTCGCGCTATGTGAGAGCATCGAGAGTCCTTCCTGAAACGCTCCTTGACCCACTTGACAACGGCGCAAGAGCGATAGTGATCCTCACAGGATATAGGAGCCGAGATAAAAACTGCCACGTGGGCTTCATATCATGTACAATATACTGTATATACGACCCCTCCATGCACGCGCTTTCATGGTTAGGTACTTGAGTTCCATCATACCCAAAATAATTCTGTCGTAGGAGAACTTCATGTCGTTCCTCCCTTCTTCAGTAGATGACTCTATGAACTAAGGCAGTGTTTCTCAACCGGTGATCCGTGTGGCTTCAGTCGGTGGTTCGCAGAAAGAATGCAGGTAAATTTAAAATAAAATAGCTGTTCCCCAAAGTCGCACTTTTGTTTAGTGACTGACGACAGGATTTCGTCAGTCACTGAAGGGCCTTCAATCACTGGAGTAGTGACACGAACCAAGCAGGAGGATAACAGGACATGCAAACCATTCATTATGTCATCCACAAGAAGATGTTGCCATCAAAGGGAATGAGCCTTGAATTGAACCAAGTTCTAACGGCTGCAGTGAAACTGTTAATTATACATATAATTATACAATTGTATTATCCATCACGCTAAACTCACGCCTTTTAGGAGCTTTCTGCCACGAGATGGGGTCGGTTCATCGTCAGCTACTCCTCCATGCAGAGGTCAGGTGGTTGTCACAAGGTCGAGTGCTGAAGCGATTGCACGAAGAAGTATTCTTGTTAATGGAACAAAATAAATCTGGTCTTGCATCCCATTTTCGTGATCATAATTGGTTGGTGAACTTGCGTACCTAGTCGATATATTTCAGCACTTGAATGAGTTAAATGCCAGCCCACAAGGACCATTAAAGACGATTTCTGACACAAGCAATAAGATTGAAGGCTTTCGAAGAAAACTGAAACTGAGAAGCCAAAAAGTAGAGAGAAGTGGTGTTTCGACGTTTCCAATGCTGTTAGAAATGTTAAATGACCCACTCGATATGGACACGAATAACGTGCTCGCAATCGTGAAGTCTCAAATTGATGCTCTTGAAGAAGTTTGATGGTTACTTTCCTAGCTGCCAAGACCAAAGAGTTGATAACCTGAGGGTTCTGAGTCTATTTTATGTGCACAAAAGAAATAAGCTCTCTGTTACAGAAGAGAACTTTTTAACAGAGCTATCTTCAGATGTCACCTTGAAACTTCAAAAAGGGAAGTTAGTACCACCAAAATTTAAAATCAAATTAAGGAATGAGTATCGTGTGTTGAGTAGATCGCACAATCAAGATTTTGATCCCTTTTGCATCAACATATTTGTATGTGTCTGGATTTTCTGTGGTTACAACAACAAAAATAAAACAGAAATCCCCTCGATATCCAGTTTACTCTGCGTCTGTTACTGACAAGCCTGACTAAAAATAAGCCAACTGGTCAGCAGCATGCTGTCTCAAGTACCACAAATACCACAATATTGGACAGGAGGAAGGTGAGTAAAAATTAAGCAAAATTTAATGTTTAAGTAGTAATACGTTTGCACCTAAGCTTTCCCAAACGTTGATTACTATGGTGGTCCGCGAAAGTTCCTCTAACATTTCAGGTGGTTCCTGACATGAAAGAGGCTGAGAAACACTGATCTAAGGTACTCAGAGCAGTGAGGAGTGTAACCTATAGTGTCTCCGGATTGACTGCGTAAACATGCACTTCCTGCTTTTATACGGGCCCTACCGTCCAGTTGTGCAGTAGCAGTTCCCTCGCTCAGGGGGGAATGTCGCTCCATCCCTTTCATTCATCGATATACGAGGAGCGTTCAAAAGGCCTTTGGGCTTTTTCCGTTTCTGCCCCTTGGCCTAACCCAACATGCTTGCAAATTTGCGGGCTTAATAGCCATCATGAGCACAATTAATCATTCAGAGCAAGAGATAATACCAACAATACCATTTCGTCAGCACACCTAATTCTGAATATCAGCAATGGAAGGTGACGCGCAAGGGCAACGTTGGACAGTATAGTTCCTGTGGAAGGAAGGAAAAAAGACCGTCAATATCGTTCGCAGGCTTCAAGCAGTGTGTGGGAAGTCTGCACCATCAAAACAGACTATCTACAACTGGGTGCTTCCTTTAAGAGGTGGTCGTGAAACGACTGAAGATGCGCCACGATCTGGTAGACCAAGCACTTCCACTGCAGAAGAAAACATTGCAGCTGTTGAACGATTAGTCAGGAACAACTGACGAATCACACCCCTGGGGCTTGTTCTTGCAGTTGGTATCTCAGCTGGTTCCATTAATGCCATTTTGCATGATAATCTGCAGCTGGGAAAGGTTCGTGCGATTTGGGTGCCACAACTGTTGACAGAGGAATTGAAGGCGCAACGGGTGCAGACGAGTGCGGAACTGCTCCGGCTCCACAACAGTGATCTAGATGCTTTCTTCAGACGCCTTGTTACTGGCGATGAAACGTGGTTCCGCTTTCCCGAACCGGAGACGAAACAACAATCCAAGCAATGGAAGCATGTTGACAGTCCTCCACCCAAAAAGGCTAAAACATCACCATCAATAGGTAAGCGAATGGCGACAGTCTTCTGGGACCCAGAGGGCATTCTTCTTCTGGAATGTCTTCTGGAGGGGCTAACCATCGACAGTGAGTATTAAATGAGGATTCTGTCAAAGCTTAAAGCTGCCATCAGCCAGAAACGCAGAGAGAAATCAAGTGCACGTGTTCTGCTGCATCATGACAATGCGAAACCGCATACCTGCCGGCAAACATCGAATGCCACAGCTGATCTGTGTTTAGAGATGCTACAACACCCTCCGTACTCACTAGACACCTGGCACCAAGCGATTACTGGCTCTTTGGTGCAATGAAGAAGCTCCTCAGAGGACTAAGGTTTTCAAATCTGCAGGGACTCGACTTGGCGGTGCAACAGTGGATTCGGTCGACCCCAAAAATATGATCCAAAGAGGGACAAAATAAACTTCAGAACGTTGCTGCAAGTGGGTGTCAATTGGTGGTGACTTTGTTTCCCTTTTTGGTGGCGACTTGACCCCTGCTTGACAATAATTATTTTATATTGCTGTTGTTGAAAAAGTTCAAAGACTTTTTGAACGTCCCTCGTACTTCGCAATTAGTGACGATTGCAAATACTAGATAGGTGTCTCTCCAGTATCTTTGACGGCAGAATGGGGGAGGGGGGGGGGGGGGGGGGGGGGGGGGGGGTAAAAGTAAATCCGAAAACACAAAACAAGGGGGGGGGGGGGGGGGGGGGGGGGGGGGGGAAGGGGTAGGTGGGTAAAAGTAAATCCGAAAACACTATACACAAACCTCTGGATACGGAACTTCATTTGGAAAGTAAAAGTGTGACTGAATACAGTCAGTCACACTTCTTTAGTCACTCCTTCACTTCAATCAGTCCCAATCGTTAGCTTCATAGGCATGCTAAAATAACTTGTTTTATTCGGCCACCTGTCTAACACGGCCAGCGGCCAAGGATTTGTAGACCCTCTGTGCAGGCCACTCTTTCATCGGGCCAGAACACAGGAAGGAAAGTATTAATAGATTGCAGGTTACCTTCTTCTTTTTTATTTCCCTACCTCACAGCTTCCCTCCTTTCTTCCTTCTTTCCCTCCATTTCGCCTCTTTCCCCTCCCCTTCCCCAATACCCCCGCGAATTGACTCGTCGCTCGGTTGTCAAGGTCACATCTCCGGAGTTTCGATAGTAAGAGAACGATCAAAAGTGCTGACCTGCCGCTAGTTCTTCCCTGTATCTTGCTCCCTTTCTTATAGGCCATCGAATGCTACGGAGAAGCTGAAGTACTTTTTGGCAGAGAAGGGGATGCACGAGTCAGTTGAAGCGATTACGAAGCTCGAAACGTCTCTCCAGGAGCGAGTGCGCTTAAGCAAAATGCGTGTGCGTCAAACGAACATTCAAGACTTCCTCACACTGAAATAATGAACCTCACAAAATCAGAAGTATAGTACCTTTGTAGCATACAGTGTGTTTAATTTTCCTTAAAAAACTGACTGATAAGTACCTCATAGTTTGCCTAGAGGAAAAAGCGATGGGGGGGGAATTCCCCTCTTTATAGCAGCCACCTGTCAGAACCGGCCAAATTTAGAAACACCCCCCACCCCCCCCCCCCCCCCATGGTGATATGAGTTTCTCAGGTCACATGCACACTCGAAAAGAGGGATGTTTGAAAAAAGGAAATGATGATGGCTTGAATAGCGCCATCTTTGTGTTAGGTTTTTTTTATAGGAAGATTAACATCACTCTATCATATGAGCCCGCGAAGTGCTATATAAAAAATGGTTCAAGGCGAAGCTCCTCTTAGCAAGGAAACTGTGACTGCTTCCAACCCCACGTGGTATTGCGCAAGCCACCAACAATACCAAGGAGGACTGGATATTCACTGTGAGGAAGGACAATCATATCACCATCCCATAACCAGTATCAGTGAGAAGAGCTCGAGTCTAGATTATCTAGCTGAGAGTGAATGCCAGGAACCTGTGCCACGGATGACTTGGCTCGGCAGGAGCATGTGGTTTAGAGATTGTCGCTCTATCAAGCCAATCTGAAGCCATTCAAACTTATCAACTCAACAACATAAATATGGTCAAGGAGGGGATCCAAAAATTATACATAGGGGTCAGGCCAGAGTAATGTGGGGGTTACGAAGCGAGCGAAAGGGTGATACGCAGCAGAGAACGACTTTTTATTTATTCATTAGACGTAGGTTCTTCTCGGTGTACGTTCAGGACGGAATAACTGAACTATCACAAAAACTGCCAAATTATATACTGTATTTCTGGGCTCATTTTTGCTTTCCGGGATACCTTAACAATCTCGGTATAATAATAAAAATATTCAGGTGATTCACATAATACACGCATCGGCGAGATGCCGGTAGACTTTATTATTCGCAAAGCTCAGGCCAAAAAATGAGATTATAATGCACTCCTCGCACTTGACCCACTGACGTAAGGGTATGAGGAGAAACAAGTCAGGGCTTTCTTAATATCATGCCGGTCTTGGTCATCCGTCCACTCTACTTTCTGTCCCCGTTTTCGTTCTCGTCATAGAGGACAATCCCGTGCCATTCATTATTTATTATTTTCGACCTACCTCTGTTGTTTTCCCAGCGCATTATCCTTTTCCCTCTCACTGGTTACTTCGTCCACCTGCTATCCGAGTCCCCTTTGGCTAGTTCACGCTTCCGAGGGAGTCTGAGTATGGTGCACCTCCCTTGAGGACTCCGCTCACTTGAGGCACTCGATCTTTGTGACTAACCCAGGAATTCTTCTCTCTTGGTTTCGGGACTCGTACATACTCGCTCTAATACTCTACTGCTCTACTCGCGATACTGGCTGATACATTAAACTCTCAATAACTCGAAGTTCGAGGGAAATTCCAGTCAACGAAAATTATGTTATGGAGGTTTTTGGATTCTATGCTCCACAACATTGTACATATAATACAATAATACAAACTTGCAACACTAACTCATTTTAGTATAATCACTTGAAAAAGTCAGTCAGGAGAGTTTGGCGTGTTTTCGCGGCACCCGCACGTTCGACGACTTCGACGTTTCGACGTCCAATTGCGCGATTGTGTCGAAAGTCTCTTGTGTCAAACTAGATGTGGCCTCAAAAAAGCTCCGCAAAATTTCAATAGCATGAGATTGTAGCCGTGGTTGACAGCGAGGTTTACGTACATTGGCTGGTTGACACCAGGGTGCAGTACTGATAAGGTGCAGGTGCTAGCACCCCGTGCCTCATGGCAGCCTTGACTTTCCCAATTGATCAGGGTGGGAACCGAAGACGTGAATCATTGCATTCCTGATGGGTCATACAATACGAACTCAACCAATATAATATAAATGGCGCTCGACCATCCCGCATTTAGGGATAATAAAAAAAAACTCTAAGCGATTGCAGTCTAACATCCCAGGGAAGGAGAACCCCCTCCATCGGATCCGTGGTTAGCGTGATATCGCCCCGAAATTTGGGGGAAAACAGCTAAACACATTGACGGCAAAATTTCCATCTCAGAAACGGGTTCATCGCATGGAGGCAAGCAATATATCAGCTATTAAAGATATCTTTAATAGCTGAACAATTCGCTCCATACATCATTGCGGTTTGAATGAGATTTCAGCATCACAGTTGAATTTTAAAATGTCAACTTTTAGGCAATTTTAGCAAAAGCATCCGCTAAAAACTTGGAGATTCTAAAAATTCACATTTTTTTCAAGTGGCTGAATATTGTTGTGTGGTGAATCGCTAGGAATATTTTTTAGAGAGTGGGTTTTTAGAGCTCTATGTGGTGCTTTCGGCCTAACTTGTCGGTATGTTGATTTTCTTTGCATTACACGTTTCGCTCACTGATGGTTAGGGACGTCGAGGTTGAGTGACGTTTTGACTCTTATGATGATGAATTCACTTACATAGAACTGCGATTTATTCAAAGCACCATATTTAACTCTAAAAGACCTTTCCAGCGACATATCACACGATTATATTCAGCCTCTTGAAGAAAATGGGAATAATTTGAATATGCAAGTTTTGACAAATTAATTTTTTTACGAAAATGGCTCAGAAAACCAAATATACTGCGTATATGGAAAGGTCTTAAGCTTCCCTTTCTAATGACACCATTCTTAATATATCATAGGCGCTCTGTCACTTTGAAAAATACTCGACCGAAGATGACCAAACATCAGAAAATTCAAATTTTTAGGTGAAATTTTCTCTGTGTAGTCGACAAAAATTTTTTAAAGTAAATTGATGCACCTCAGAGAAGAGTAAAATAAACCGTAACGAGAGATTTCCCTTGCCACATAGGGATGTTTCTGGGAGGGGAGGGGGGGGGGGGGGGGGGAAATTGCCTAAATTTAACATTTTCAATCTCAACTATGATGCTGAAATCTCATTCAAACTCCAATGATATATGAAGCGAATTGTTCAACTGTTCCTCCTTTTGAAGCTATTGCACGCCCTGGTATGATGAAAGGCTCCCTGGGATGGAAATTTATCCGTCCATGGGAGTTTTCCGTTTACCTCCAAAGTTCGTGATATCTCGTTAACCGCAGTCGATTCCTTTTCTCCTGGGATGCTAGATTGATTACAATCGCTCTGAGATTTTATCCCAAAATCCGAGATGGTCGAGCGCATTGCTTGGTTGAGTTCGTATGGGATGACCTTGATGTAAAGTTCATCCCTGTATTTGTACAGGAAACATATGAATAGTAAAGGAGTCAATGTAGAGTTATCAAGAAATTTGTCTGATAGCAGTCGGAGTTAAAATGGGGGGAATGCATTTTCCTAATGAGAATTTTGAAGGGAAACGCAGTAACATCGAGTTAGAGAGAAATTTGAGTTAATGAGGTTCGAGTTATCGAGAGTTGAATGTATATATCTACATTTACTACTGATATAAAATAAATCTTGTTTAGTTGTGTACTTTTGATGGTAGCCTCTCATTCATTTTCTGCCCGAAAGAAGGAGTAACTTTGAAAAATCAATTCCAGAGGTGTCCGACGAATAAAAGGGAAAGCAAAAAGTTGAGGTGAAGGATTGGTCGAAACAGATCGAACCACATTATTTGGTACGAATTGCGGTCTGTCCCAGTTTAAAAATCCCAATTGGAATTTTCCGGCTGGATCAAAGCTGTACAATCAGGCCATTTTTGTTGGCAACGAGCTGGAAAATGCCAGATGCCGACTTTTTTACAGTTGGAATTTTCCAATTGGATTGCAGCTGGTTTTAATAGCTGTTTCCAGCTTGGAAGGTTCAGATAGAAATTTATACGGAGGATCCTCCGGTTGGAATACGGCAGAATGTAGAAGCTGTTATTCAGCTGCTTCCGTAGACGGACCTCCGGGAAGAATAGCCAACAAAACCATTCTCAATCCACCTGAAATATTGCTACTAGAAACCAATCTGGATCTGACTTGACATTCCAGCCGTTTCCCAGCTGGAATGGGTCTGAATTTACTGCTGTGGTCCAGCTGGGAATTATAGCCGTTTCCAACTGGAATTTTATGCTTGGATGTATGCTTCTTTCCACTTTCCATCCGCGACGTGAAACATACCTAACTTAAAATCCCGGATGGAAACCGCTATAATTTCCAATTGGACCACAGCTGGAAATTCCAACCCCCAACTGGGTAGAAGCTGGAGAGTAAGTCAGATTCAGATTCCTAGTTGCAATATCATTGGTGGATTGAGAATGTTTTTGTTAGTTATTCTTGCCGAAGATCCATCTATGGAAGTAGCTGAATTTTATCTGTAAATTCAGCTGTTTTTCAGCTGTCGAGTCCACAGTATACAATTTTAACTGAAAGTTTCTAGCCGGAAACAGCTATTAAGACCAGCTGCATCCCAGTTTGGATTTTAAACTGGGTGACAATCTCTTGGCTTGAGAAAGACATGAGGACGCTCTCTGTCCTGTACAAGTAATAGGTATTACGGCTATTCTCAACAGAACGATGAGAAACAGGAAGATGTCTCGCCAATGAAGGTGCAGAAAAGGTTACTCCAAAAGTCAACATGCAAGTTCATAGTATCAATAAAATTCTGGCTTCAAGATAAATGTCAAGAAAGTGAAGGGTAGAAACTGTGCGATCAGAAATTCCCCCAATGCCACACAAGAAGAATCGTGTTTTCATCCTTCTCGGCCAGGTACCAGAAAGGGAGGGGGAATCTTTGGAACGACCCAGACAACATTTTTCGTGGGGTCCACGTTGGCCCAATATAGTCCTCCAATGTCAGGCTACGTAGTTCCCACGTAAAAGTGACCGTTGGGCTAATGTGGGGTAAACGTTGGCAGTAAGTAGAAGAGCATCATATAACCCACTTACCCAAATAGCTGGTACTTGCTCTATATTGGCCATCATTCATCATTTCATACCATATACTTAAATTCATTACGCAGAGGAGGTAATCCCATCCCAAAAATGTTATCTGGGTACCTTGGAGATTGACAAGTCGAAACATCCCGGATAACTTTTTTCGTGGGGCCCACATTGGTTCAATGTGGTCCTCCATCGTCAGAACAAGTTGGCGCAATGTACGAGGTAGGTTATTCACGTAGGAACCACATTAAACTGACCGTTCAGTCAATGTGGGGCCAACGTTGTTAGGAAGTTGAAACGCAACATTTAACTCACTGGAAGTAGCTGTTTTTTTTTTCTCTATTTTGGCCATCATCATTTCGTACCATCTATATAATAAAATCTACTGAGGTCCGTAGTGGTGGTGGTCGGAGATCCATGGCATGCGCATGCGCAGACATGACACACATGCGCACAGAGCGATCACATGTGCTCTCCCATAGGTAATAGGTTCACCCAGCGTTGGCCAAAGGCCACTAACGTTTGGAAACGTGCGCGGCGGGTTGCGATGTCTGCAGAGCAGTGTGGGGCCATCAATTAAAGCCCTCACACCACATTGACCTACAACGTTACGATTTAAGGTAACGTCTTGATCTTTGGGCTGCCCTTCATCTTCGCTCGGCGTCAGTTCCCCGTCTGCCCTGGCTTTGACACGATGATTAACGAAGTGCAGGGGCAGACCTTCGAGAAATTAGGGGTGTTTTTGCTTCTCCCTGTCTTTTCACATGACCGATCAGAGGTGGATCCAGGGGTGCGGGGGGGCATGTTATATATAACATTCATTGCCTTTAAATCCTTCCGTGCTTTTTGCACAGGCTATCTACTAGTATACTTAATTTCATTATCCAATGGAAGTATCTGTAGTACGGAGTCTGTACTATGTACAACAACCTGCCACCTAGTTTAACACGTTGATCCCCACGGTCATGTTGGCCCCGGTAACTTTCCTGGGCCAAAATACATTTTTACATCCCTTGGAGAAGGTGAAACGAGGGGGGGCGCCGGTGCACCCCATGGCGCAGGAAAAGGGTCTTATTGAGGCGCACCGGTGTGCCTCATGGCGGTCAACCTGTTAAAATCCCAACTGGAATATTCCAGCTGGGCCAAATCTGTAAATTCGGACCATTTCCAGCTGGCAAAGAACTGGAAAATAGTAGGTACATGTTATTTTATAGCTGGAATTTTCCAACTGGAATGCAGCTGGTTTTAATGGCTGTTTCCAGCTGGAAATTTCCAGTTAGAATTTCATACAGAGGACCCGACAGTTGGAATTCAGCTGTTTCTGTAGACGGACCGCCGACAAAAGTATTAAATAAAAAAGCACAGAGGTTCTCATTCAGCTAGCGATATTGCTACTAGGAACCAATCTGGATCTGTCTACTTTCCAGCTGCTGCCAAGTTGGAATGGGTCCGAGTTTACAGCTGGGATCCAGCTGGAAATTATAGCTGTTTCCAGCCGGAATTTTAAGCTGGGCATGGACATATTAATATGTCTTAGGTAGGCAGGAGATGAAGAACGGTACAGACGTTGATCTTATGGAACTGAAATACTAACTACAGTACATGTGAGAAGATGGACGACCTCACACAGAAAAATGGAGTGTCCGCTATGCGGAAAGTTGTGGAAATAACATTTTGAGGTTTTGGACATTCCCATTGTGAATTAAATCACCTTAACGAGTATGGAACTCTATGCTTTCAAAAGGAGTCCCATCAGGGATATGAGCTTGTTTATGGCCTGGGCTCCATGAATCTGTCTTGAATATGTGGATAACAAATGATGAAGTGTCTGCGTTTTTTATTTCTATAATGAGACTAAGCGAGACATATGGTGAGGTACTATTCAATCCTGTGAAGGACGATTCAGGTAAAGTGAGAAGGGAACTTCTGTGTAGTATGCGAAAAGCGAGACTTTTAGACCCTTACCTCCATCTAGTGGCCTGGCCACTAGAAGGAGGTAAGGGTCTCATCAGTTCTCCACCAGGAGTTCTGCAGTTCTCAACGTGGGGATATGCCCACGTTGGACCCACATCGTTCTCCAACAGTCACGTTCCGCCAACGTCTCCCACCTTTACCCAACGTTGGCTCAACGTAACGTGTTGTTTGGGATGGCTTATGCCCCAAAATATGAGGACGACTGGCATACAAGATTAGTAAAGCCTATGTGAAATTTTTTATCCTTCTCAGTATGGTTGGACTGAAAGCTGGTTATAAATACCGGGATTTTCGAAAGATCGTAGGACATTCTGCTTCCTGGGCCCTGTGGCTGGGGTAAGAGATGGAGTTATGGCATTGCTATGAGCAATGTGGCGCCTCACATGCCACCCACGTGGGTATTCCCTCGTGGATGTGATGGCTTTTCCCGTGCTTACGCTTATGCGAGGCAGCGCAGGACTGAGTTTAGCCATTCGACGATCAACGAGATCCTTGAGTATGTTCCTACAATGGGATGAACGAGATTGGGGAAGAATCATCCTTAATGCGGAGAAGGTCGTGGGATATCCGACATCCTATCTCAGTCTGAGATCCTTGCTGAGTGATGAAGCTGCCAATATTGCTCTGCATTTGAAGAAACTCCTTGGTTCTCATCATCCGCTGATAAGTACAGCAAAGTATGCGCCATTTTTGCCTATGCTACGCTAAAGTTATCTCAAGGTGTAACTAACTTAGACTAGACAAGGCATAACAGTTGAAAACTGTTGGCCTGAGCACGAACAAGCCTTGGCAGCACAATGAATTCAAGTTGGCTTAAGTGTTCACTCTTGAAAAAAAAGTGTAACTATGTCGAAGTAACCAGGTAATTAATGAAATTAGTCAGAATTATCTTCACATTACACTAGGTTCACGTTGTGGCATCCCTTTTCTAAATCATATATATGACTGCAGGCCTATTCTTTTTCTTACATTCAAAATGGAAAATTTTTCCACCAGTGAGTACATTCAGCATGTCTTAGAATTATGTGAATACTTTCAAATTCAGATGATGTTTCCTCCATGAAATGGTTTCAAAAAAATGTTTAGTGACTGTTGGATTGCATTGATATGCATGAAATATTCCAGGAACAGTGAATTTTGTGAGCATGATTCTGAATACCTTGTTGTTTCAGTTTTAATTACAGGAATCATCTGCAAGTTTTAGAGATGATGAGCTATATGGGTTTGTTCCAGAGCCCTGATGACTGGTGAAAGGGAGATGAGTCAGCTTCGTGGCCTCATGATTCTTCTTTTGTCAAAGACTGCTGGAGGATCTCAACCTCTTTCCATCCAGTGAGGTTGCCTCAGTATAACATAATGCAGATTGGCTACTCATGCTCTTTTGCAAGAATTATGAGGTTATTTTGTCCCCTATGGAAGGCAAAGGTCCTTGGCTGAAGTGGTGGAGACGATCCACCTGGCTCAACTTATTCATATGGGGATCCAAGATCAGCAAGATGATATTCCATCTGGGGATGATGCCCTTGGAAATAGGATGGCTACTCTCAGTGGAGACTACTTTCTTGCTCAAGCCTCTCATTCCCTTGCCCTTCTCAATAGCACTAAGGTCTCCTTCCCCTTGAAGTATACTCTTTAACAATAGAGTAGATTAGGTTGTACTAATGGCTGTTTTCCTTAGCTCTGATATATTTCAGGCTTGTAATATGACTACTTTAAAACTCCTATAGAACTTGGAAATACATTGGAACATCTTGAGATGTACAGGGAACAAATTACAGTAGATGCTGCTTACTGTAAATACTGATTATTGTGTCAGCAGGACAATGTGATCAAATCTTGAAAGTGAAAACAAATTCCTATATTTATTATACATTTTTTGTTTGTCATCACTTTCACCAGATATTGTTATAATGGAAAGTCTCACTACCCTATCTCAGATGTTATTGAATTGCAAAGGTGAGGTCAAGGGCATGCAATCTTCCCCAAAGTTGAAGGAGACAACTCCTGGCTGTAATGAGAGGGAAAAATGACCTTGGTTAACCTCTAGACTGAATTATTACCTGCCTGTTTTTTTTTTTAAGGGTATATTTTCCATTAAAATGCTCATGTCATTCAATATGCAAATCAACCTTTAATTTCAACAAATTTTCACAACAATATTAGTTGTTACTAGGCAGTTAATTGGTTAATGTGGTTATAAGTAGGATGACAATATTTGGATGTATATCCTGCTTCAAGGCAAGTGCCTCATGAGTGAATTTATGGTGAAATCTGTGCAAAGTAATTTTAAGCTTTTTTCAGCCCCCATCCACAGACAACTTTTGATGACCATTTTCTCCAGTAAAGGCAATTTGGTAATAAAAGTACTGAATTTTTTCAAGTTTTGTTCACTGCCATTGCTAACAACCTATTAATGTTACCAAGTACTTTAACACCAATATGATGAAAATAAGCATTAACCACTAAATGAGGTGTGGCTATTAAATAACGAGACTGGGCGCCCTGTAGGCGGTATAATTCTAGGAGCGGGGAGCACATGTGCGGTGAGTGACTTTGAAGCTTCCAGAACCTGACGAGACGAGCCAGGTTTTGTTGGCACTAGTAGTCAGTCTGCTAGCAGCGTTTGATGGGAGAGGTGCGCAATTGTCTTACCAGAATCATGGCTAATGTAAAAATCGAGCAGTGCATCAATCTCAAATTCCTAGTGAAATTGAAGAAATCGCCGAGTGTTTGAAACTGTTGCAAGAGGTGTACAGTGATAATGTGATGTCACGTGCGCGAGTGTTTGAATGGCACAAACGATTTGCTGAGGGACGAGAGAACGTTGAAGATGACGAACGACCGGGTCGCCCTGTCACGGCAACAACCGAAAAAAAAACGTTGCGAAAATTAATTAAATTGTTCGCAAAGATCGCCAATTTAGTATTCGGATGATAGCAGACATGGTGAACATTGATAAAGAGACTGTTTGACAAATTTTACACGACCAATTGAACATGCACAAAGTCTGCGCCAAAATGGTTCCCAAAGACCTCAGTCAGGAGCAGAAAGACATCTGGAAACACATGTGCACAGACCTCATGGAACGAATCACAGCAGAACCTGACCTGTTGGAAAAGATCATCACATGTGATGAGACGTGGATTTTCCAGTACGATCCTGAAACAAAGAGACAATCGATGCACTGGAAAACTCCCACGTCACCGAGAATGAAGAAGGCAAAACAGAGCGAGTCGAAAGTGAAGGCAATACTGATTGTGTTCTTCGATATCAATGGCGTGGTCATGGTTGAATGGGTACCACAGGGTCAGACAGTTAATCAGCAGTATTACCTTCAGGTTCTGGCCAAGCTGAGAGAACGAGTGAGGAAGAAGAGGCCCGAGTTGTGGAAGAACAACGCGTGGATTCTCCATCAGGACAATGCTCCCGCACACAATGCGCTGTCGGTAAAGCAGTTTCTGGCCGAAGGTCATGGTTGAATGGGTACCACAGGGTCAGACAGTTAATCAGCAGTATTACCTTCAGGTTCTGGCCAAGCTGAGAGAACGAGTGAGGAAGAAGAGGCCCGAGTTGTGGAAGAACAACGCGTGGATTTTCCATCAGGACAATGCTCCCGCACACAATGCGCTGTCGGTAAAGCAGTTTCTGGCTGATAAGAAGATCCCAGTGCTGGCCCACCCACCTTATTCGCTGGATTTATCTCCATGTGACTTTTACCTGTTTCCTAAGGTAAAATCCGCATTGAAGGGGACCCATTTCCAAACTGTGGACGAGGTCAAGGATAAAACGGCAACATTACTGAAGGGATTGACACATGATGACCTGCAGCATTGTTTCCAACAATGGAAAATTCGTCTCCAACGATGTATAGATAGGGGAGGGGAGTATGTTGAAGGGGATACCAATTAAGTTGTAATATTGTAATAATAAACACACTTTTTGCTACCAGTCTCGTTATTTAATAGCCACACCTCGTATGTCCTTAAATGCTATTTTTATGGCTGTTGGTCAGGTCTATGCAACATTTAATTTCTGGTGGTTTTACCTATGTATGGTCAAGCTGTGGAATCAAAGGAATGTAATCATAACAATATGTAGTCCTGGCTCACCATCTGGATGACAGTGATGACATGTATTTGCATTCAAGTTGCTTTTTGTTCAGTGTAAGGTGCCTGGCTCAAAATCAGCCTAGTTACAAATGCCATTTATTAAGAAATATTCTAACCATGATTGCTATAATGTTTGCTGTATCAAAAGGATAATGCTGCTCCAAACAAAAATGTATAGCTATATTCTTCAGTACTCTGCCCTAGTGACTTATGTTGCTGGTCAACTGAATTTTTACCATGTGTGCTCAGTTGTGAGAAAAGCCCAGAAGTAATTCTAAGAATTTGTGCAGGTGGTGGAGCTTATGAGTGGTGCCATTCGAGACTTTTCTCTATCTTGGTTTGTGAAGCAGCCAGAGTCTCAAGAAGAATGGGAAGAGAAGGCATATTTGAGAAGGGGGAGCCTTTTGGCTAATGGTTTTCAGGCTGCTCTTACCTTAGCAAATGCCTCAACTTACCTTCAAGCACAGGCATTTGTTCTTGGATCTCGATTGGCAGCTGCCTGGCAGGTTTGGTTTCATCATGGACTCTTTAATTCATCTAATATCATTAACACCTTGGGAATTCCTGTAGCAGCCATGAATGAACTGCATAGCTATATTCAGTCCCATTCCTTCTTGTCAACCTCTTCTGATAAATGAAAGAAACTGCACTTGTGACACAATTAGGATTGGTTGTGGTGGAGTTTTTTGTTGTTGCCATTTTGAAAAACGAAACTGGTGCTGCTTTTCATATGTGATAATTTTACATTTCAAGCATATTTCAGTTTTTTGTTGCTATGAAATGGACATTTTTTTTATGGTCCCAGCTGCTCCTGATGGAGCCTTAACATGTAGACAGCCTTATAGGTCACTGGTATCCAGTGCATAAACCTTTCCTCTCTGCCACAGATGTCTTTCATGTCCTCTCTTCTACACTAAAATGTTGGTTCGTGTGGCTGCCTCAGTTATCAAAGTTTCAGTATCCTCAGTTATTGAAGGACATCAGTATGCTTTTTTCGGCATCATTTTGAAGGTCTTTTTCCCAAATATTGTCTAGGCAATGAATGTGTTAAGCAACCAACCAAAATTCATTATCAGGATTTGGTTGAGAACAACCACACTTCCCATGTATCTCCACAGTATGGATAGTATAAATATTTTAGGCTTACACCCTGTAGAATGAATGCATTGAAAGGCATCATCTGGACTGTCTATGTGGCTCACATTACCTTTTACAAGTACCATATTAACTTGAGTATAGTGCACCACTATGTATAAGACATGCCTCCCTTTTCAGGTCCTAATTTGTGTAAGAAAAATAAAATTCCCCATGTATAAGGTGCACCCCCCTATTTCGTAGCATAATGTGTTGGGCAAGGAAGATGAGTAAGGGTTAAAGCCGATCGAACCTAGCTGCTTATTCACTGTCCTGACATTTATTGAGAGGGGGCACAGTATCCCTAACATTTATTTCATTAGCCATGGAAATGTATGGCAAAGTTATACAGCAGCAGAGAAATCAAATCATAAGAATAACATTGAGGAAAGCTGTATACAGAAGGGGATCTAGGTGAAGGCAAAATTGAGCTGGGAACTAAAGAATCTCATGGCCTTTTGTGGGGAAAAAGGGATAATGTCCAGTAATCAAGAAGAAAGTGGCAGAATATGAAAGAGTAAGTCCATACTCCTGTAATAAAATCCTCCATGAAGCATACAGTTGAAACATTTTGCTTCAATCTGGCACTGTTTGCCAGTTTTGGTCTTGATAGGATGATTTCTCTGCAAAACTAACGTGACATAGATGCGAACTCGTACAATTGCAAGAGCAAACAGGATCTCCCATTGAGAATTCAATGCATCATGAGGATGAACAGCACAATTCATGAAGCGAGTTGGATATTCTCTTCATCCGAAAACTTCAGTGGCTCAAAAATATCTATGAGAAATGATTGTCTCTGGAATGGCCCCTTGGAGGTGGATGAGTGCTCTGCAAATGAATTTTCCATGCTGTCAGACATCTCAGATCCAATAATGAAGTTCACAAATTGAAGTAGGCATTCCCTGTTTACTGTATTATTATTATAATACTATATTTCCCCTGTTCTGACTGACTACAGACACTGTTTCTGTCTCAATAAGTGACCAATGAGTTATAAGTATGCTGAAAAAAATTTTTTTTTGAAAAAGAGAATTTTTTTCCCTGAGTATAAGATGCACCCCCTCATTGAATACAATAAAATAAGCATTAAAAATGTACCTTATACTTAGATGTGCCTTATGCCTTAATGCACCTTATACTTAAAATGCGCCGGTAAATATGGTATATTCTAGTGGAAGGAATTTCACATTTTGCTTTCAAAATCTTTTCCACTTACCCTAGCCACTGATCACCTTGTTCTTCTTAAGCTAGAATTCTTTGCACTTTAATTGAGCATGATTTTGAAATGGTCTTTTTGTCTTAGTGAATCATTAGTAATCAAACCTGTTTGCAGTGGTATTCCCAAATACAAAAGAAATCCACTTAACCGGCAAGACTCTCAGGTGTGGAGTGAACCTGGTACTCCACATCATAGAACATGCCTGGAATGTGCATTTTCCTTTTGATCCATGACATTGACAGTCATTGCCCTGTCTCTCATCTTTTAGCCTAAAAAGGAAACAATCAGAATGCTGGATGTAGATAGTTGTTATTGACTGAGTTTCATCAGACATCAAATTAATAGTTGTGAATCTTAAAGTCCAATGAGTGAGGTGCTGCCAAAATGGAACTAGGGTTATTTTAATATTGTAGTGTGTCTGTAAGAAATACCACAGTATTATAGTCTCATGATGAAGGTCTTGGTGTATTTTCTTTGTTATCAAGGCAGCTGTGGAAATTTCTGCAAGGTCTACTTCTATCTCCAGTGACCCCAAAGTGAGTGAATTATGTTCCTGCATAGTCTGTGGATTCAGAGTTGTTAATGTATACATTCTATTGAGCACAAGAAAGCATTCCTCTATTTTCTTTTGAGAACCAGAATTTTTTGGACCTCTAGTTTCTCGTGTTTCATTATGCTAAGCTAGAGACAAAGGTGTTCAACCCATGAACTAAAATCAGAGTTAGTTGTCTTATGGACTCTTAAAATTTTCAATAAAAAAAGCTAACTGCAGTCTTGAAGTAAGTTAGGTAATTGTGAGTGCAGGTAAATTTTAGAACTCCCTGTGCTGACAAGGGTAAGAACTAAGAAATGGGGAGTGAAAATATCTTCCTGTAAATTTTATATGCTCTCCACAAAATATTTTAAAGCTTGCTGTTCATGTTATAGGGTCATTCCATCTCACATTGGTAGGAGCATGACCCCCTCAAATTTTGAGGAAAATTTTTTGTTGTACCCCTCATGGCCCAAAGTAAGAATGCAAAATTTTGGCTTCAGGTATGGAGCCACTTTAGCCCAATAATTTGTTAAATTTTGTGAAATAAAAAAAAAGGGGCACCTCTTCATGCAGCCAAAAAATTTTCCTTTGATTGCAGTTATGAAAAAAAAAACTGAGGAACTGGTAATGAAAACTGCATGGTTTTTATGCTTTCAAAACAACATAGAAATTGTAAGGCGGGGTCTGAATAAAAATGTGTGGTATGCATTTAAAAAAATATACAAGCTTTGAAATTGCTCTCTTCTTTTACTCAAGTAAATGGTAGGCATTCTGCAAAGTTCTAAAGTTTGTTGAACTGCATAGAAAAATGGCACCATACAATTGTAAACAGTAGTTTTTTGTGAAATTTGTGACTTGCATATTTCAAGCCATCACATCTCCTTAAGTGGAATTTGTTAGGACAAAATGGGACACATCATTAGATCTTCTTCCACTGATTCCAGAAACATATATAATGATAGGGTTTGATGAACATGTTTTGCAAATTTCTGAATATGCAAAAAATTGGAAATATTCTCAGCTTTATTTTATTCAGTATTGCCTCAAGGAAAAAAGTAAATGAAATAACTTTGAAAGTCTAACATTTCTAAAGAACTATGGTGTTTGTTGCATTTGTTCGGTTGAAAACTTTTCAGACCACATAAACATGAAGAGTTATCCCTTTTTTTAAATTTCACAAAATTTTGCATTCTCATTTTGGGCTATGAGGGGTACCACATAAAAAATGTTTGTCCATATCAGAGGGGGCCACCCTCTGGCTGATTTGAGATGGAATGACCCTTCACAGAATCAAACCATTGATACAAGCTACCAAAGTATGGTTTTTGAGTTGGATGGCTGGTGGAATGTGGCATTAGATGGTGCAGGAGGCCACCATCAAGAGGGCCTTTAAGTTGAGCAGTTACTTTTCTGGATTGAGGGATATCAGCTCCAGTTGTTTGGACATATCTGCTGCATCATATATCAATATGATGCAGCAGGAGGAGGGAGTACTCAAATGATATGTGGGAAAGTCAAATAGGAGTACTGACAAGCTTCTTATCAGATATATTAGGTAAGATATTCCATTGGAGAGGATTAAACACAAGACTTATTGACTTGCCAGTCATGACAGAAGGGGTTGGAGCTATAGACAACTAAACTATCCCTGCCATCAAGTAGTTGCTGCCACAGGCACATACAGGCAGTGAGACAGCAAAAGCTGACATTAAAAAAAGATAGAACCAGAGATATTTGGTGGTCTGGAAGGAAGCTTATGTGCTACATCCAGAACATAGTCCATAGGTTGAGCACCTGTCCTTGCATATCTTGAAGGAAACTTGCACATGCAGGAATCCGAGCATGACTTGGATATTATTTTTGTCAAACCTATTTGCTCAAATTCACAATTGAGTAACTGATACAATTGATTAAGGAAAACGTATTGACATAACCTTAACCATCAAGAAGATAGTTAATTGGGGTAGGATTGGGAAGAGCCAAGAGCCAATTCTGATTCCCTGCACTGAACATATCAAGTGCACTCCAGAACTCAGAATCCTTGTTCTTGTGAAGTCATGTTCAAAAACTGCCATAACTGTCAATCTTGAACAATACATGAGACATGCAAGAATCTCATAGTTAATGATTACTGTGAATTTCACTAAAAATGTATTTTGGCACGTATATTGCACTGAAGCAGGTTCTGGGGTCTTCAGGAAGGAGGAAAGCCTTGAAGTAAAATGCTAGGGTGCAGATGGTGCAAAACCACTGTTGAGAGTATCCTAAGGTAATCCTAATATCTTGGAGCAAATAAGATTGAAATGGAGTCCTGTTTGCATCAGGATGAGACTGGAATGACTGAACCCTAAAATAGTTGGTTTTAAATGGAATGAAATAGGAAAAAATTTGCACAATTATAAAAACCTTTATATATCCTGACATACACCTGTTATGTGGAATTATTGGCATTGATGGACTCTCTGAGAATATGTACTTCATTAGACTTGAAAACCTGACATTACTTCATATGCATGTTCTAATTGATTGCTGATGTACTTTCAAATGATTCTTGGTTGCATTTCAGGGAGAAAGTTCATTCAAAGTGGATTACAGCTTGGTACAACTGAGGATAGCAGAAGTGAAAGACATTCTATGGAGAGACTTCCCAGACAGTGATGCAAGATTAGCTTTCTGGAATGTCATGCTTGGACTCACTGGACTGGAGACAAAGAATATCTCGATATGAGTTTTGACTTTTTTTTGTCTTTAATGTTCCTTCATTTGACAGAAAGTAAAGCTGTCAAAGGAAGTGTGACATGGTGGTGTTGTTGAATCCTTCACAAGACTTTGGTAGTAGAGATGAGACGTTATCCATTGATATGACTGTCTGTGAGCATGTGGGGGGGACTTCAACAATCACTCGAGGAATGAAATATGTTGAGAAAATCAAGGAACAAGTATGCTTTCAATGCAAACTGTCCCAGCATGTAAACTTTATTTTCCTTACAAGCCCAAGGTTTATTTTCTATAGTTCTAAATGCCTTGCAACTACAACTGTCATTGTATTAGAGAATGTAATCTCAATGCAGACTGATGAAGACACTTTCTGGAGACATTTCAAAGTCTGCATTGATAACAAATGTGGGCTGGGATGAGAAAGGTAAAAATAAAAGGCCAACAGTATCACATTTACATTAGACCTATCCTGGAAGAGATAGAGCATTGTAGCCCAACTACTCAATCCTTTGGTGATCACAGATTAACCTGCTAATGGAATAGGTAGAAGCACCACAATAAAAAAAAGTGGAAACTCCATTAAAACTTTGATCCAGCTATATTCAGCCTCTAAGAATATGGCATAAAAAATAAATATTTTCTTTGTTTTAGAAGTCACTTTAAATAAAAACACAGTCTATTTTGTTTAATCAAAACTGGTGTTGCTGCTCCTGTCTACTGATGCCAAAATCACTTCCAAATCCTTTCAAAGACAAAATGACATTCAAATCTGAAGCCATTCTTTTCAAATGTTGACAGTGATGGTCTTCAAGCAGAGATGGCCAATCACGTCCATCACAAGCACAAAACTTAAGAGAAGGAAGCTGCTTCAGAAGCATGATGATGCCTTCCAAGGTAAGTTTACTTGAGAAAATGATGAGGCGTTGGAGTTGTTTTAGACCATTGAAGGACAGAAGAGAGCGACAAAAAGAATTTGTCATTTGGCCCTCTATTCCTTCTCCAATATCCAACTCTCTCAATTCAGATGCTTTGGATAAGAAGAGAAGTAAATCATCAGAATGAAAATTGCCAGAAATGGATAGAGATCGCAGCATGATAAGATTCTTCCCCCACATCCTTCCTCTTTTCTGTCCTAAATTGGAACTTTGAGATATTCTCAGTGACCTCAGCTGAGGGCAAGCACCCAAAAGTGTTGAGAAATCTACCCCTGTGCATTTTGTGATCCTCAAGGATTTCAGGTTGTTCAGGCTGAGAGATGGATGAAATGATTGTGACACATCAGCTATTTCACTAAAGGACAAGATTTCCAATTGATGTCCAATGGAAGAGAGGGACTGTAAAATGTTTCCAGGAGCATCCCTGATGATCTCCAATGACACAAGGCTCATGAAGGAGGAATCAATTAAGCCCAGATTTGCATGAGCATCTTCAATGATCAGCGACTTCAAATTTGGGAAGAGATTCCTGGCAATGCGAATCTGCTTTCCTCTTGGTC
This sequence comes from Darwinula stevensoni, assembly GCA_905338385.1. Classification (NCBI taxonomy): domain Eukaryota; kingdom Metazoa; phylum Arthropoda; class Ostracoda; order Podocopida; family Darwinulidae; genus Darwinula; species Darwinula stevensoni. Next base: position 220,529 of record CAJPEV010000059.1, read on the forward strand.
TACACAACCTCATTCTTTCCAAGTTGTATGGGTGATTCTTGGCTCCTGATGCCTGAAGAATGTTCAGGACACCTGTGAGAGAAGCATGTTCCATGCTTGTGAGACATGGAAGCTTCTCAATCAGGAATGCTATATCAATGTCCAGATGATGGTCACCAGAGCCTCCCCTCCTTAGAATTTTCAAGTCTTTGATGTCAAGTCTTCTCAGCCTCTTCAAATTCCCAAAACTACGAATGACTCCTTTTTTCAAGGTTCCTTCCTCTGCCCGGAAGGCCTCTAGATCAGAGCAGTATGAGCCAATGTTATGAATCATTTCTGAACCATTCACACAGGAAACATCCACAGACTTCAAATGCCTTAAATACTTGAAGCTGTCAGTGACACTCTGAAGAACTTCTTTCTCCATTTTGTTTGTTCCTGCATTGATGGCTCTTCCAATCTTCAAAATTTCTAGGTTCTTCAGGAACCTGAGGTTGCGGAGAAGGACTTCCAGGACTCGATCAGGGATATCAACTTCAAATGTGATGCAAGTGCAGCTATGATGCATGACCACTGGAAACATGTCCACACATCCATGCTGACTAAAAAGATGAACTACTTTCTTCATATAGTCATTGGCTAAATGAAGAGGAATGGAATGGACATAATGGTTGAGATCCACCACTCCATAGACGAGGGGGTATTTGCGGACCTCTTCGGCCAACTTCTCCGTAGCTTTGCTCACCAAGATGCAAACCAACACAAGACTCAAGTCATACAAAGTAGCTATTCCTTCACTTCCCATGGAGTTCAACACTCAACAATTTTTCACTTTCCTGAATGGATCACACATTTAAAGATGGAGATCAATATTTCAGCTGAAATTAAGAATGAAAAAACAAAAAACTTATGTCAACTTTAGAGTGGAACCTTATCATAACTAATTTATTGAATGCAGTGAAATCATTGGTTAAAGTGGCTTGACATAATGATGTCTGTCAAACTTGCAGAGTAGTTCTATAAGAAGGGTAGGCAGCTTACAAAGATGGCACAAGCCTAACTTATCAGGCTCGCACTCATAATTGGAATTTTGCATGTAACCTAATGGAAGAATTACATAAGCCAAATTCATCCACTGAGACATGTTCTGTAGATGCCTCTTGGGTCTTAACCCTTGATTGCATAATGCTGCCAATAGGCATCAAAACAAAATATGACATTTTCACAAACATAACACTTTTACCATGTTTGTGTGCTTATGCTTTTTGGCATCATTATTCAAGACCATTGCTTCTCCCAAGAAATTCATAGTGAAACATTTGTACAATTCATACAATAGTGGATTAATTATGGTCACACTTTATTTCTATTTGGGCTGTTAATATGGCATCTATATCGAAGCCATTGGCAGGCTATTGATATGCCGATACCAGTGGCAAAGCCCTCCTCCTCCCTCCCCTACATGTGAATGTGGCCCAACAGCAGACTCCCCAGTTTACTTCTGAAGAAAAATAACAGGTTCTTCTTACTTTGTCCAAGTAAAATAAAAAAACAAACAACTATTTAGTATATGCACTCAAAATTCCAGTCTGTTCACTTCACTTCATTGGAAGTGCTGGTAACACCGGTGTCCAAATGAAGATGTATGAATTCAATGGAAAATGGCTGTAATGTTTCAACTTTGGGACACTACTGTATACTAGTTCATGTTATACCTAAGACTTCAAGAAACATTAGTTCCACTGGAGTCGGTAGGCCTATAGAAAATAATTGTTCACAAAGATCGGGTGTGCAAATTCATCACAAAAACATTCATTCATGGTACTCATAGGAATAGGGTAGTGATTAGGGTTAGGCATAAGCCAAGGCCTTGTCTAAGCTACTGAATCCAAGCCAGATGGTGTAGTTAGAAAAAGTTTTTTTTTTTTACTTATTGCCTATGATGGCACAATACCTGCTTTTGATGGAATGTCAAGGATCATGATATGAGATAAATGCGATGAGAGATATTAATTAGATATTGCATAAGGTCGATTGTAGGCTAGGTCGTGGGCAAGGTTGACCTGCTCTTATACCATTTTCGAAATGTATTCGTAGGAAATGAACGGAGCTACAAACGTTGACTACTTCTGGTCGTCACAAACCAGAAGCAATAGATCCACTCCACCCCCAAGATAAATAAATATAAATAAAACTTTTGGATCCGAAACTATGGAAAACGGAGAAAGTGATACTTCCATAGAACCCCCATGAAAGCACTTATCTGAATATCACTGCCTGCAATCGATTGAAGCACTCCTAGGGAAGGGGAGGGGACAAATGCAATCTGAAAACATTGTAGGTTTCCACAATGAGCGGCAAAGGCATGGTTTTCGAGGAAGGATCTCGTCATTCCAAAGACCACGGCACATAAATAACATGGCGGGGTGGAAAGGGAATTTACAGGTCCTGAACAGGACACTACCCCACTCCCGACATCCAAGTCTCTTCCCTGCAAATTTAGCATCTTGGTCAGTCATGTTTTCTCGTGTATTCCGGGACCCCTGGTTCCACTCCTGCATCCAACAGAGAGAGGAGCCCCACAAGGCCCTGAAATTTTCACCATATTTCACAACTACTTAAGGTCGCCATGTTTCACAACAGTGGTGTCATTTCGGTCAAATTAGAGTTCCCCTCAAATGTATAAGAATGAGTGGGCTGTCACAGCCTAGGTGAAAATATTCTATAGTGATGCTATCGTATGACCTAATAGAAATTTCTAGAGAATAGCTTATATAATCCTTTTATAGGATTTCCATAAGGTTCCTATAGAAGTTTTCATAAGGTTTTGTATACAATAATTTATATACCGTAATTGTATAAAATTCTAGGTAGCGTCTTTAGAATCCTAAATAAAGTTACAGGCAAGAACCCATGCGTAAGACTCTATAGAGTTCTCTATAATATTTTATAGAATCTTATAGAAAGTTAACATTGACATCATTTAACACGCTCATTCGGGACTCTCAACGCGGCTTTAGGAAGCGTCGAAATTGTCTCACCAATTTGCTCGAATTCTACGATTGGGCGACGGAAGAGAGGGATAAGTGGAATCCTGTGGACATCGTCTATTTAGATTTCACGAAAGCTTTCGACATCGTTCCTCACAAGAGGTTGCGGGTTAAACTGGAGGCCCATGGGATCCAGGGTAGGACGAGCGAGTGGATCAGTAGTTGATTGGCAGGAAGAGAGCAACGAGTGATGACCCAAGTAGCGCAAAGGTCATAAGTGGCCCAGGCACTACACTTGTGGATTTCTGCCGGGGGCGCGAACGTGGCGGCAAGTTGGACACGCAGTTGCTGGCCCGTTACCTATTGTAGGTAGGAGGTGGTAGGTAGGTAGGTGGCCCACTACCTACATTTCGGGAAGAGAGCTGGTGGCCCACCAACTTCACAGGGATGTGAGCCACTAGTTACATGTCCCACTTGCCAGCACTGGTCCGCCACCTTCCGGGCCGCTAAAGGGCTTGCACATTACCAGTTAGCTCGTTTGTGGTGCACCACCAGCTGGGAAGGGACCTAATGCCTCCATGTATATCTGAATCACCTATAAATCACCTATAAATATATATAATCTTGGTCCTGGAGCCTACTCAGAGTATCCTAGAGTACCAAGATGACCCACTACTCTTTCGCATCCAATATGGACCACTGGGGGGGGGGGGGGGGGGAGCAGAAGTCTACGAGTACCAAGACATATCATATACAGGGTGACCCAAAAGTCTCTTACTATTTTTGGAAAGGAGGAATGGTAGAAAGATGAAACGGCATACGAGGGTTCCCTTACGGTCCTTGTTAACAAAACTATCCATAAAAAATCAAACATCGTAATAGAACACGACGGTCGTCACTAATCTCGAGGCGATGTTTTAACACGACACAGGTTCCGAAACTCATCGACGAGTTGCCCGATGGTGAAGTCTGATGGCCCTGCTTCGTGGAACCGACGTCCGTGCAACTCTAACCGCTAAGATGTAGGGTTACGATCTCGTTTCGCTCTTCTGTGGTGAACGTGTTGCCAGGGTCGGGGAACAGCCTCGATTGATAATCGCGATGGGCCAGATCATCGTTCGTCGTGACAGCTAAATCCAATAAAGCTTCTTTGCGAGTCGGTTCTTCTATGTGCTGGACGAGAATAGCATCCTGAACCGCAACGAGAAATTCCCTATCCCTTCCACTCCCCCCTCGGGGCACCGACCAATCTATGTTAGGCATGTTAAAATCTCCGAACCTGCTTCGAGATCTCGCTGATCCTACGTATCAGTGCAAAATAAGCTGCTTCATCCTCATGAGAAGAGTTTGGGGGCCTATAGCAAATTCCTAGCGCGATCTTCCCAGTTGCCCCACCGATCTCGCACCATAAGTGTTCGATTGTGCCACAGTTAGCCGAGGTGAGATCTTCTCTGATGCGAACGCTCAGTTCAGTTTTAACGTACAACATGACTCCTCCCTCCTTTCTAACGGGCCTATCCTTCCGCAAGATGTACCCTTCAATCTCGAATTCCTTATCTGAAATGTGAGAACCATCCCAAGTCTCGGTTATTCCGATGACATCGAAACCGTTGTCCAGTACCCTCCCTCTGAGCTCGTCTATTTTATTACGTAAGCTGCGTGCATTCGCGTAGAAACACTATACTCTTCCCTGCACACCAGTACGCGGCGGTCTACCCACTCAAAACCTCCAGCTGGATTTTTTAGATGGTTCCTTCTGTAAATTAGGACCTTATCCGGATGTTTTAGCTGGTAAACTACTTAATCCAGGCTGGGACTGAAAGACGGCATGATCCAGCCTGATGAACTACGTCATCACTCAGATGCTTCGAACTTGGTACACCAGCGGTGATGATCAATATTAGTTTGATTAATTCCTGAACTCTATGAATCCGTCTCGAATATGGAGATAATAATTAAATTAAGGACGGCTTCGACTGATTGTCTTCATGAGACATGAAAATATATAAACTGAGGTACTATGAACTACTGTGAAGGACGCATCTAGAAAAGGGAGGGAGGGAACTTTTGGTACTGTCTGGAAAGCGAGAACCATGCTGCCATCTAGTGGCATACATAAGAACTTCATTTTTCCGATACATTCAAGAGAAACTAAGGCACATTGGATCGACCCATCCGTTCGAAATGGCATCAATGATGGCAGGGCAATATTAAGGAGACATTGCTTCGCCAAAATCGGAAATAATGGCGAAGCAATATTGCTTGCAACCTATATTAATTGCAAGCCAAAGCCTGGAGCCTTAATTGGGCCTACGTCTTTTGCCACCGATGCGCCAAAAACGGGAAGTCAACTTGGAGCCTTAGGTCTTCAAAACCTCTAAATGAGATTTGAAATACTGTGCTTTCTGCAATTTAGGGCCAGAACAATTGCTTACCTCTTCAAATTTTCGCAAATAAGAGTCCCTCCTTGTATTCACTGAGAAACACAGGAAAATTACTGCACCCATTCCAACAAATTCCAGCTTCTTAGCTGGTAAGGAAGACCAGCTAAATCCAGCTGTTACCAGCTAGGTCTACCTTATTCCAGTAAAAACCCATACTGGATCCAGCCGGAATTTTTGACTAGGCTCGTAGTGGCTGTCCCTTGCTCTCGATCCCTTGCCCCCCCATCTAAAACCCTAAAAAAGGCTCATTTTCCTTCATGATAGCCAATTCGACTGCTACAGCTCCCTCTTTCGAGAAATGTACTCCGTCCTTAGCCATCGGACTTCTACAACGCCTCAGAGCCTCCCTAGTATCCAGAAACACTGCACCCTCCGCGATATATAATTCCTTCAAGCTGTCTTTAACCCCTTCCGACCTGGACCACGTGATTCCTCCCTTGTCTAGCCTGCTCGGGATCGCGCATACCGTCACCCGCACCCCCGACCTTGCCTCCCGACACGCCCTAATAGCCTGCCTCAGCCTGCCCATGATGAGTTCAGAGCCTATCGTTAGTCCCTACGTGAAGTACCACCGACACTTCCTCGGCTGACTCGGAGCACACCACCGATCCGATCCTATCCCTAATGTGTTCAATCCTAGCACCGGGAAACTGACTGAACGAAACCTGAGCTCCTGTATCTTTTTCCATCGCTCCCTCAAAACGCCTGACGTTCGAGTCACTGACGATTACAAGAGCCCGAGTTTTTCCTTTCCCTTTCAACACGCCCTGAGCTTGTCCTGCCGACCTCACACCTGTGCTTTGCTGATCTTGTGTTTGATCTGGTTTCCCCATTGTCTTATCTTTATGACACTGCCTTTCCTTCCTATTAAGGTTTTCCTTGGTCGATTTTCCGAAATGTCTTGGGCACTGATTTGACTAATAACCGCCGAGAATAGACTGAAATCCTCGAAAGGACTCGAGCCTAGGACTACAAGTGAAAATGACAGACGAAGGCGTTGCTGCATTGGTTGTTGACAATGGGTCTGGAATGTGCAAGGCCGGCTTTGCTGGGGATGATGCCCCAAGGGCTGTATTCCCGTCCATTGTTGGAAGACGAAAACATCAAGTGAATCCAGCATTGGAATAATTATATAGACAACGAATGCTGCTTAGATCCTTGTAATTCACAATGGAGAATTTCCTCACATGCTCTTCTGTCCTCCAGGGTGATTTGGTTGGAATGCGACTGAATGATTCCTATGTGGGATATGAGGCTCAAAGCAAGCGAGGCATCATCAACTTGACATATCCAATGGAGCATGGCATTGTTACCAACTGGGATGACATGGAAAAAATTTGGCGCCATACCTTCTACAATGAGTTGCGTGTAGCTCCAGAAGAACATCCAGTGCTGCTCACAGAGGCACCACTGAATCCAAAGGCCAACAGGGAGAAGATGACCCAGGTCTGTTATCGTATGAAATTGCCTATGTAGCAATCCTTCTTACATATTTTTCTTACGTATTAAGGTACTATGGGAGGATGAAAATCGACCCCCCTGGATCGAAATTCCGCTTTATAATTATTGTAAGGGACCTCAAGAAAGGGCCTTGGAGCCAATTGCTGACTCTCTGCGGTCACGCCCGGGGCCATTTTCTCAAATATTGTCTGAAACTTTCCGGCAAGAACTTTCCGGCCAACCCAATATGTATTTTTATACAATATATCAACCCCCGACCTTGCCTCCCGACACGCCCTAATAGCCTGCCTCAGCCTGCCCATGATGAGTTCAGAGCCAGACTTGAAAGTATCGTTGATCGTTACGTGAAGGACCACCGACACTTCCTCGGCTGACTCGGAGCACATCACCGATCCGAACTTATCCTTAGTGTGTTCAATCCTAGCACCGGGGAACTGACTGAAAGAAACCTGAATCTTTTCACATTGCTTCCTCAAGACGCCTGACGTTCGAGTCACCGACGATTGCAAGGGCCCGCGTTTTCCCTCTCCCCTTACACACGGTCTATGAATGGTATATGAATGGTACTGATTTCAAAAACATGGTGGCTTACATCTACACATGGCAATATGAGTCTATTAGGAGAGTGAACATTTCATTGCTCAGCTCCACAGGAAATTTCTGTAGAAGACTTGATAGAGCTCAACTGAAATTCATGATTTTCCAAAAGGCTTCACCAATTTTAAGAGGTTTCCAAAGAGAATACCAAGCTGTTTTATTTTCATTATTTACAGCAGAGAAATTATCTTCACCGTTTCATCTCTATTGCCAAAGTCTGGGTCAGTACATGAAAAGGCAAGTTCTATGCACATTATGACATCTTGTGTTAAGGTCAGGGGTTGATATATTGTATAAAAATACATATTGGGTTGGCCGGAAAGTTCTTGCCGGAAAGTTTCAGACAATATTTGAGAAAACAATTTTATTCAGCAACTATACAATATCAGTCAACAATGTAAGCACCATTGTGTTCCACTACATGTCTCCACCTTTCAGCCAGGGAATGGATTCCGCCGTGGTAGAACGATGGGGGCTGAGACTCAAAGAACTGTCGCAAGTAGCATTCGAGGTCTTTCTGGTCGTCGAACTTTTTCTCTTTGAGGCGGTTCTGCAGGGCACGGAAAAGGTAGTAGTCCGACGGAGCAAGGTCCTGGGAGTACGGTGGGTGCAGCAGAATTTCCCATCCGAGGGCGAGGAGCTCGAGTTTCATCTTCGCGGTATGCGGCCGGGCATTGTCGTGGCAGCACTTTGCAGCACTTTGTCACGTCCCAGCCGAGCCGTTGAGAGTTTCTAGCTCGATCTCTCCAGTTGGTCGCAGCAGTAGGCCGCCATGATCCATCAACTCATCGCCTCCTATCCCAGCACCCGCTCTGAGCTATCTTACCATCAGGCCTAGCTGTGCCAGTGGAGCAGCGGTGGCGCGAGGAGTGGTCCAAGTCGACGATGACTAATTACCAGGTTGTCGACGACCCTTCCGTAAAACCACCAGGCTTCAACCTTCCACGAAAACTGTGGACCCTTCTGAATCGCTTCCGGATTGATCATGGGCGTTGTGCGGCTAATAACCACCGACAGGGACTGCGTGATAGCCCACTGTGCGAATACAGTGAACCAAAAACAATGTCGCACATAAATGATGACTGTTCAATAGCTTGCCTCCATGGTGGTCTTTGCACTCTGCACGCCGCTGATGATGATCCTATCACATGGCTAAACAAGCAAGCCCTGGCCTCGTCCACCAGTTGCTCCACTTGAATTCATAACACCCTGCCCGCATGGGCATTCGATAAATAAATAAACTGCTGCCCAGTCTGCACAACAATATTGCCTCAACGTTGCACAAGAAGTGAAGTTTAAAGACTGAATTTGCATTGATTCAATATTAGAATGAATTAGTTCTCGACATTAATGAGGCAATGAATTTATACTCCAGTTGAGTGCTCAATATCATGTGAATGTTGTGTCAGCCGGATCTTAGTACATAAATATAATTGATTCAATGTTGACATTAGAGAAGGACATTTCAGTTCCACGGTAGCAAAATGCCAACAAGATGATGGTAGTCAATGGAAAGGCGGCTGTGCATCACTCCATACTCATAGATCTTCCCACGAGACCAACAGAACTAGGACTGGAATGTTCCTCTCTTGTCAAACCGGGGCGTCTCAACGAGCCGGATCACATTGCGAACTTTCCTCTTTCTGCTTCCGGGCTCAGAATAGCCCTGGGTCTCGTTGTGTTGGGCTGCCTTTAACGTCGAATGTATTGAGGAATTTTAATTCCTTTCCCAGTGATGTCTGGGAAGAAAATATCAAGTACCTTTCGAAAAGTACTGGGGGAAAAGTTCTGGGGTGACTCAAATTATTGGCAGTTGAATCGCCCTCTCACTTCAAGGTCTGGGAACCTTGTTCGAGTGATTGCCATATGGCTTCACCAACATGTTGGTGCAACATTGAAGGGACAATCAGTAAGACTTACTCAACTGAAGTGAAACGCGCATTCCATGTCTTCGCAATAATAATACTTGTCTCATTTTCCAACATCGAGACAATGTTGATTATGCGTTGCATCACTCGCCACGACATGGGAATGGGACATTCCTGCTTTTTGCATTTTCCATATCTAGAATACAACAGAAGGTCTCCGGCCTTATCTGTACTGGAAGCTATCTCAAGTTCAACTTTATTTCATGCACTGCACAGGTTAAATCATGAGGTCGAAAGACAGCTTAATCATCTCAGATGGACACTTCGGCTTCAGGACTGGCTATTGATAGGTCACTCACTCTGGCCGAGTCCGCTACCAAAGAGTGAGGAAAGTGGGAACTTTTTTTTTGCATAATTTTCCAGATATGTGGAGTGATTTTCTTGTAACTTCAGTGCATGTTCATATGATTTACGAAAGGAGACAAAGCTCCAGCAATGGTTTTTCTTGGACTTCGTTCACTTTCTATTGTGAAGACTAAAGTGTTCACAAAGAGAATTATTTCATCCTTGAAAAGGAAAAGGGAGTTGGCGGGAGAGAGAGAGAAAGGGGTGGGAGAGAGGGGGTAGAGGGAGAGTGTGTATGTGTGTGTATGTGTGCGAGCTTTATAAATTGTGAAATTATGGACAACATTTTTGGAATAGTTTTTCACATTCCTGTATCGGCTAATAAAATATTACTGACGGGGTTCTGCTGGCTTCTTGATCTGTATACGATAAAAATGAGTTTCATGAATAGATCAATCATAAAGATACCAGAGAACGACTGTTATAGAAGTGTACCCGTCAAAATAGTTTTTGAAATATTAGCCCAACCAGAAGTATTGATATTGGTGATCGATTCCTCACACAGCGGCAGGTGTTTCCCACATGATAATCGAAAGTTTCATATTCTCCTTCATCACACCTGTCTATAGGAATCGAGTTGCCAGCCGGAGGAGAACAATGAAAGGCAGTAGGAATGGATTGATCAGCGACAAGGAGGCCAGGTTGCAGTAGTGGTCGGTGCAGAAGCATTTGGTCAATCCTTCGTCCGTAGAGCAATCTTCGTCGTCATTAAAGTCCTTCTGGCAGTATCTCGCCATCCAGTCACCTGCACACATTACATATGATCGACAGGAAATATTTCAATGAAGGAACTACCATCTATTGGTATGACCTTCCTTTTCCTTCCATGAAAAGACAAATCTAGCCATCGTTGTGAAATCTTGCATTGAGGCAATGCCAAGGCCTGTTCAAGCATCGATTCCACATGCGTCGAGGGGGAATTCCATTTCGAAAGACGGAGACGTGCTTCATTCATCGCGCCAATGGACATGAGAAAGCGGACAAAAAATTATAACCCAGGGTTTACGCCTTTATTCGTTGCATGAAGCAGAAATTAATCTCCCTTTAGCGAGGTTGTTCGAGAAAGTTTCGGTCATCCCTTGATCCTTCGAGTATCAAAGAAAGACATGAGTTTAGACAATCCCCCAGAAGCATAGAATGACCCTAGGGAAGTCCCGTTTGCATCCCAACGTCTCCTGTTCCATTGTGAACTATATTCGGATATTTCAAATACCACTTTTAGGGTCATATCGGTACCTGACCGCTAAAAGGGCATACGAGCAATTATTAGAAAATTTGAGCTTTTGGCATCCCTGAGTTCAACTTATCAAGCTGTATTTCCTGCTAAAAGGACATTTGCCTGTCTTAAGCCGTTTAGGAATTAAGGGGTTCTAAAAGGGCATTTGAGCTGATTGGACTTTAAAATCTTATTTTTTTTTTAAAGGAAGTTTCTTCTTTCTCATGTAAAATTTGAAGAAGTTTTCAAATGCCCTTCTTGAGGTGAGGTACCGATATCTCCCCCATATCCAGCTCGATGAATTTGCCCCCTACTTGCAAACCACGACTTATTGTGGACAATTGGACAATTTCTACAAAAACAAAACAAAAACAAAATTTACAAAAACAATTTTAAAAATTATTATAACCTGAAATTTGGATGCAAGAATCGGAATCGGGTAGGTGATCGGTGAGAGAAGTAGAAAAGTAAGCTGCTTTTTGTTTCCCTTCACCCTTCTCCACCCCTGTCCCTCTCCACCCCCTCGCGCTCTTCCTCTACTCAGTCCTTCTCCACCTCCTCGTTCTCCTCCGCCCCTCACCCCCTCTGCCCCTCTTCCACTTTCAAACATGTTCCACCACCACAGCATCGAGATGAAAGAAACGAAGTCACCCTAGTTGAGGTCAAGTGCATCTGAGAATCTGAAGACATTGGGCTCCAAAAAGGTCTGAATAAGCCTACGAGCATGGATTAAGTACTTTACGAGTACAGCACCTGTTTCCTAAAGTGCCATCCCTCGTCCCTGTAAACTACGGAAGGGATAACTCATGCAAACTGTGCATCATAATTCTGTGAAGTGTTTTTAAGAGAATGAATTGTTGATTGGAGTATATTTGTAGTTTTAGATATATGGAGGAAAGAAGATGGTGAGTTTTGTTCTGGGGATACTTTGCCTGAAATCACAATAATGAATCCGTCGAAGAAGGACTTCATCGACTAGTTGTACCCAGAAAAATATTGCAAATAGAATCACGTAAGCGTGTGACATCTCTTCTGCATGAGAGTAAATTGAAGAAATAGTCGAATGCGACAGAGAACGGTATCGACCATTTTGCAGAGTATGAGGAAGACGTACCGTTATACTCCTTGGCGCAGGCAACGTTGTTTCCGTCGGGACATGTCTGCTTTGCGTTTTCTTCATTCGACAGGTCTTTTATGTCCTTGCATTGTGTAATGTTTGCCAAGTTCTTGAACTCACTCGTGATGAGGTTGTCGATCGCCTGCGCTCGGGTACGATCCGCTGTGTCTTTGTTGTTCCAGGTCGGTCGACAGACGTAGCACTTGAGGCTCGAGTCCTCTCCTGCGTACAACAACGGAAACAAACCGGAGGAGGAATTCAACTCTCATCCGTCGTGCATCATAACATTTTCCTCTTGAGGAATTTATGCGTGAAGTAGCAGTTCGAAATCCCCATGAAATGATGGTGGCATTCACCGTTTATGGAATTTGAATGAAGTGAGGAAGATGGCCTCCTGGTTCTCCCACTGTCTACCATGTAATACCATGAGTCATAGCCTCCCACGTCCAACGCGTCCTCTGGCCACGTCAAAACAGACATTTTAGAAGTGGATTCATCGAGGGATGACAAAACTTTACTTTCAGCAGGTTACCTATATTCTATGGTAATTCTGGTGTCTGAGCCATCAACAACTGTATTCCTGGTTTATGAGGTTAAGCTCAGTCTATTAAAATTTTCTGAATATGTTAATGTAAAAATGAATACGAAACAATCAGCTATAACCCGGGAGTTGGGATTTTAGTCAAATGTGAATCACCTGAATGGACCGAAAGGAAAAGAAATTCATCCTACGTTATGAATGTTCTTTTTTTTTACATTTGATGAAAAATAAAAAAGCTAATTTTTCTGCAAGTTCTGCAGTTTCCTTTCACCTCCCATGCAGTTGCAGCATGATATTTGAAGCTATACTCAGACCCATAACATCTCTGCGATATAGCAGCTTCATGCAACCACCTTGACTTTCTTCGTCGAGAGACATCGGCCACTCCTTTCTTCTACGAGCATGGGGAACTTACGAGTTTGGGCTTCTTTTTTTTCCAAAAATGGTGCTAGATTGCTGCTATATAAATTTAACAAATACGCAATTTTCCTATATACCAATACCTCGCAATTTTCTCGATCAGTCTCCATGTTTCCGAATGCACGAATTGAGTCAGAAAAAATTAGTCGGGTAATTGTTTAGAGTACATTTGAGAACCTCGAGATACCAGGTCACAAATAGGGGTTCTGCCTCTACTTCAAGTGGGCTTGTTTTATTTGACTTTCTCTCGAAAGAATGCAGAAGTTGACCCAAAGGAAGCAGATGACTGAGAATCCCAGGAGCTGAAGCCACGTCATAAGCGATAGAATGGACTGGAGCAGATTAGTATTTACTCACCAAGGAGTCAGTTAGTCTTGCTTACCCCTTCAGCTCAAATGGATCAACCGTGCACTGAATAAAGTTATTTTAAGAAATTGCTCGAAGACTGACACGATCCGGAGATGAATACTCAAGGAATGATCAAACTGCTGCTGTGAATATTGCTTAAGGCATGCTACAAATCAAAGACCCGCAATTTTCTATGACAGAAATATCAGAAATTTTTTGGAAAGGTGAATAGATGGTCTCAGCAGAAAGAATTCCTGGTCATTCCCCTCCAGAAATCCGTCATAGTCAAGCATCGCGCTTTGGATGTTGAACATTTGCATAAGAGGGGTGCCCAATAAGTTCTCGGCCTGACCATGATAAGGTGATTTGTTAACAATACTTTCATTGTGTTTTTATAACATTCACCCTTAAAAACTTCTCCAATCGTCCCTCTAGCATCACTATGCCGGTCTTGAAGCATCTTTCTCGAATCCCTCGTACCACCCTTCAATTTCGCGCTTCACTTTATTGTTGTCTTGAGATCTCTTCCCACGCATGTGTTCTTTTAGATGAGAAAGCATGTTTTAAAATCATTGAATGCCACGTCGGGTGAATAAGGGGGACGTGGCAATTATTCGAAGGCAGCATGATGGTGGGCGACCTGTAAAATATCGGCAGTGTGAGCTGATGCATCGTCATGCAAAATGAGGATCCCTTTCCTCAACTTTCCTCGGAGCTTCTTCTTGGATTCTCGTCGTCTTTCCAGTAATGCAGCAAGGTACTGGCCCGTGATCGTACTGTTAGGGGACTCATAGTCTATGTGAATGGTTCCCGTGGTGTCCCAGAAAATCGCCGCCAGGACTTTGTTAACCGAGGAGGGAGTCTGAAACTTTGTGGGTGGCGGAGAGTCCTCGTGCATCCACTCCATCGACTGTTGCTTGGATTCTGAGTCCCGGTCGTTCAATTAGATTTCATCCCCCAGTAACTACCCGCGAACAAAAGTTCGTTGGATCTGCGTTGAACCAGTCCAAATTCTGTCGATTCAACATGATCCTGTCATCACGTTGAACGACGGATAACATTCGAGGAACCCAGCGGGCACAGTCCTTGGTCAATCACAGCTTGAAAACTGTCCTTAAAGATGTCCGTGACATGTACTACTGCATTTCTCTCGTTTTGATTCATCTGCCCTCAATTGCCATCTCTTCTACGGCAATACAAGTCCCTTCGGAAGGTCGACCCGGGCGAGAATCAACTTTCACCGAATCACGTCCTCGTAGAAATTCAGCTGACCACTCCTAAACAGTGCTGCAGGAAGGCGAATGATCTTTATTAACGTTCAGCAGGCGTATATGAATGTCCGTGGCGACAAGCCTTCCTTTTTTAAAAACTATATCATAGATAGGTGCTCAAAAGCTTCTAAATTGTCTTACAAAAACCGATGGTTCAAGGTAGTCAGGCCGAGAACTTATTGGACGCCCCCATAAAATGTTGAGAAATTCCTTACTCGAGATCTCAGGAATCAGTCGTCATAAGTTCATTAATACAGGGTGTATGGTAAGTAACTCCCTATTTTGAAATGCTTGTAACTCTTTTATTTTTTAACGAAATTTAATAAAACAAACTGTGAATTACCACCAGTTAGTGAGGGTTTTATTCGTCCACACTTCAGACTTCCACGTACGCTCCTGCATTGTCAACACAATTCCTTAGGCGAACAGTATGTTTTCCACTGTTGATCGTAACATGTGTCGAGGTACGTTAAGAACACTGTTGATACTTTCTTCCAGTTCCAGGACGGAAAATTTTGTTTCAAGAGAGATAAAGCATACTACAGGCAAATGTATCATTACGAAAACAATGTGAGCAGATGAGAAGGTTACTTATCAGTTTCTTATCAGCTGATGATAACTCGAAAACCACGTGTCGAATAGGAGGGACAAAAGGCCTTATCGAACTTTTTACTTGAGCACCATTATTTGTATTTCTTCTAGAATGGTGCATTATGGAAAGGAAACATGAATCCATTGCTGTGAAGCGTTATTCGAATAAATCCAAGATATAGAGGCGGATTACTTGTAACCAGATTTCTTCTCATCATCGCGGTACAAATAAGAACCGGAGCGACTTCGAACGGCGGCTGATGAAAGCAAAAGTCACGTGCAGACAACAATTCTCTAAGCGTTCAAGTAATATCCGTCATCTCATTCGCATATGACGTGAGGAAAAGAAACTGCTTTCGTTACAGGTAAGCAGCACGATTGAGAGAAATACCCTGGGTCAACCAGAAGCATATCCGCTGTGGGACCACATCCGACTCTATTTGTATTCTCGCTAAACTGGTAATAAGGTTCAGTATTGTTTCAAAAATTGTCCCATCAAGACGAACAAAAGATTTTTCATCTTTTTCCGATGTTTAACAGCAGTTTAACAAAGTGCCACACCACGACATGTGTCGGCAAATGTGCGCAAATTATTGAAACTGAAAACTGTTTTCGGTTTCAGTGATCGTGAAAATGTCGAAAACTGAGAAAAATCATAGAAAAAATCGTGGGCAATAAATATTCACGATTCTGTATTTCGCTTTCTTTGGGATATCCGAAGAATGAGAACTCGGGTCTCTCGTTTTTGTTAAAGTCGAATCGAGATCGCATCGAGTTCGTACTGGGGCCAGTGGCATCTTTTTTTATTTTCTTTTTTATTTTCTCTCTCTCTCCATTCCTAGCTGAGTATTCCAGTCACTTCGGCTTCCAGCGGGGAGGCCCCTATATTTTCATCCTGTTCTACTGCGACATTCCTTGTTGCTACAGATACACGCGTTCCTTTTCTCTGGTCCGCATTTCGGAAGCTACTCTTCTACTGTTGGTTGGGGAAACATCACGGAAATACGGTACAATAACAAAGCGCGTCGAATATTCATCTCCGTGTTTTCCTGTCATGTACACGGAAATGGTAAAGGCTGTATTCCACTACGGGCGCCGGAAATACGTTTCATAGTAAACGAATGCTCTGGCACGCCCTGCAAAAACTGTTTTTATTTAGTTCTACGTTAAACTGTAGGCGTATTCAAGTGAATGTGAAAGCACCAAGCTTTCAAAGTCTGGTAAGCGGCATCTTGAACCAATTATAAGAACGGTCGTCTCAGATTAGTCTCGTTTGAAATTTGAATTTTGAGAAGCGAGCATCTGGAAGGACTCTGGAATTCATGCGAGTACAGAAGTAACCTCACCTGCAGAGTATCGGAGGATGACGAGGAAGTTGATGGCTAACAAGTAGAAAGGCGTCATCGTTTCAGTACGTAACGTGAAACAAGGCACTCGAGAGTCTGCAGGCAAGCGCGTTTCTGAATGAGATTCGGTATGACCCTATACGGTCCTCTCGAACGGGAGCCTTATCAAGAGGCGAAAAAGCGTCCCCCACGCATTTGTCGCTACGCAGATTGTGCCAAGGCACGAAAGAACGACAAAGAGTGAAGAGATTGTTTGCCCAGCCTTTACTTTTCTCTGCAGTCTTCCTCGATCTTTTCCCCTCTTTCACAAGCTTTAGAGGAGAGGCGTGAATTTTCGCCGTGTCGTGCAACTTCAGGTCTCATCCACTTCCGTCACTTTCATTCCAACCTCACTTGTGAGCCGTAGCTCATGTGGAAGGACCACTTTCACAGTTTCGGAAGCCATTCGTCCCAGCAAAAACTTCGTATTCGGCAGATTCTACTTTTTTTTTTAAACCTGTTTTTCAATTACGTTATCTCTCATTAGCGTTGTCAAACGCGTGTCCGGTCAATTCCCATGACGGTCCAATCCCCGAGCGGACTTTTCCCCGAATGGAATTTTTCCATGAAGGACATTTCCCCCGAATGAATTATCTCCGTCGGACCCTTTCCGGCGGAGATTCATCATAAGCAACCAGTACTGAATATTTAAAAATTAATATTTTCGTCATTTTTAGAGCTAGCCTAATAAACAAAAACCAAATTGAAGAGCACAATTGATATAGCTGTTGACAATTTTCTACAAATTTCACACACGTACAATCATGACGCACTTGGAAAAGCATGTGGTTGATACACTAAAAAAAACTGTTTTGGTAGCCAGTGTTGACGACACATGACCTTTATTCATTCACGAGCGACCCCTTATCAGTTCCCAAGAACTAATACAAAAGGATAGACGAGAGTTGGTTCCAGAAAAAAATTAAAATACAGGCAGTGCTAAAATTATAGGGGCTTTCGGTGGTACAACATATGTCCCACTCTCCGATAAAGGTTAAATGAGGTTTGTGCATTTGGGCCTAAGTCCCCTTTCTACTCCTCGTTTAGTCCTCATGCCTATTGAGTGGAATAGTCCGTTCGGCGATGAAGAGGAACTTTCCGTAGGATTTTTTTTCCTCTCGAGGACCGTCAGGAGAGAGTCCTTTGGGGAAATCTCCTTTCGAGGAAAAAACCTTCCTGGCCGTTCCGAGAAAAGTCTGTTTTTGGAAACTTCCTTTCGGGGAACAAACCGTTCTGGGAAATATCTTTCGGGGAAGAGTTCGTGAATCTGGCAAACGTCTTCAATATTGCTGAACCATTTTCTTCCGATTGCAGAAATGAGTAAATGCGATGAAGAAGGTATTGCGAATGGAAATTCATGCTCGTGGAGAAATGCGAGGAATATTTCCGTCAGGCCTCCGTATCCTTCGTGAGTAGATGCAATATTACGGAAGGGGGAATCCTCTGCATCGGTGATCCCATCATCCTACGTTCGGATGCGTTTTTTGATTCATCACATATTCGACACGCATGACGATCACGCTGGTATGTGAAAGGAAAGTATCCTGAACTAGAATCATTTTTCCGTGCCCAGAAGTTCTAGACGTCTCTTCGCTTCTTTAATTCTTAAAAATTTGATGACATCCCCATGGGCTTCGGGTGCTTCGCTTTTGCCCACATTCTCATTTTGCCACCTGACCTGAGGCATGAGCACTTCCTCACTGCGACGGAGAGCGGCAACGCTGGGATACATGATTCCTATAAGGAAGAGTAGGTGTCGCATGATAAAGATAGCAGATACATCTGCCGAAATGCGAAAGAAATAATAGCCCCTAAGAACGAGAGGAAACGCAAAACCCTACAGTGGGGAAATGCGATGCCCCACACCGGAAGGAAGAGTAGGTGTCGCATGATAAAGATAGCAGATACATCTGCCGAAATGCGAAAGAAATAATAGCCCCCAAGAACGAGAGGAAACGCAAAACCCTACAGTGGGGAAATGCGATGCCCCACACCGGGTCATTCTCACTTCCCCACAAAAAACCTCCGTTTTCGCCTCTGGGAAAATGAGAACTTGCTCTCCAGTATTTCCGGAAGTATTCTCGGGTATAAAAGTAGGATTAAACGAAACACTTTCGAAGTCCACATCAGGAGGTAAGGACGTATTCATGACAAAATGGCTGACGAAGCACCAAGTACGTCTGGGACAATGCGACAGGTGGCTCCTACTACATCGAAAGGTATGACTCATGACTTTACAAGTTCCGGGGATTTTGTCGTTGTAGAGGTCGACTTGTGACTAGCTGCATGACTTTCATGTATGCAGGGAAGCCCATACACATCCAGGATGGATTTCAGTATATATTGAAGAAAAGAGGACTTTCAAAAGAATATTGGTGCTGTCGAAGGGTTGGGTGTCATGCAACTCTCAGGATGGATTCCGGAAAATGTGAGAATGTGGGAGAGCACAATCACGCACCAGATGAGGCAAACGTAAAAGTGGAGAAGTTTCTCGCTA
>CAJPEV010000060.1:0-207159 GCA_905338385.1 Darwinula stevensoni
GCGAACCGCCTTCTTCATCGCGTCCGGTATTTACTCGTTCGAATTCCTCTTCTACACCGCGTTCAGCACGGCAGAGGAACAACCGTGGAACAGAGCGAAGGGATCGCAGGACCCAGACAGTACGATCCCCCTCTGAACGGCCGGTTCCGTTCCGCCCGGAACGGAATACGCGATTTCCATATAAAATAGATGTTCGTTTCGTCGCGGTCGTAGTCGAGTTGCAGTCGTCGTCTTTAACCACGGATCTCCGACATCTTTCGACGGAAGAGAGCACGAACTGCAAACGCTCGAAAAGGATTCTGTCGAAACTGGAAACCGATGAAAGGAAGCGAAGTAGAAAACGGACGGTGTGTCTTTCATCCTCTTTCTTCGGGCAAGTTTTCTCTGGCTCGACACCTCGATCGGGGAGCGCTGATACGACAGCGGAAATCCAAATGTGTCAAATTTGTTTGATTCGTGCCACCTCTTCAGAGCAATTTTTTTTTTTGCAATGGAATCGGCTTAAAGCAAATTTTTATGCGGAAATTGCTCCATCGTTGATCGGAACATGAAGCGATCGAGTTCCTCTCGGGTTCTGCCCGCTGCATCAATCACTTGAATGCGAAACAGTGGCCATGTGATCCCGGCGTGGTGGTTTAACCCATTGCGGTTCGAGTCGTGTTGTTTGAACAGCTGAAAGGAAAAGTGGACCATCTGCAAAAAGTGTCCGGAAAATTATAATTGGCTTATGCTCATAGAGCCTTTGCCTTTCAATAAATATGGTGGTTTCGGGGAAGTATGTTACAGATAAACTGGTCCATCTATGCACGCCACTTTTCCTCACTTTTTGCTGAATACTCACTGTTTTCATGTGGATGTAGAGGAAATAAACAATTTTTTTTGCAGACTGACCACGTTTCCTTACATCTCTTCATTTGGTCTCAGAGTTTCCCATCCCGTTTCTTTTTTTTTTTCGTTGTTGAGCCGAATCGAATCGTGGAGCATCGGACTGATGCCGCTATCGAAACCGGAATCGCGAGATGTCAACGTGGATTAGGATTGGAGATGTCGACGTGGATTAGATTCCTTGCGTTCGGAAATGAGCAAGACTCTCGTGGATTCTCGACGCCAGCAATCATTCATTTTGCCGCTGCGTTGACGACACGAACACGGAATGCGAAGCATTTGCTTGTGGGTCTGGGACGTTTTACGCGTGACGATTTTCCAGCGAGTCCTAACCTACAGACACGAAGTGGGAAGTCCGTCGCGGCCGCTCCGTCGCGACTCGCCTGCGGTCTCGGCCGCGACGCGCGACGATCCGCCTTACTCCTCGGGGCACTCCTCCTCCGCCGGGGGAAGCGGGTGGAGGATCTGGGTCTGGGGCATGGCCTCCCAGGCGCCTGGGAACCGGTCGCCGTTGCTCTGGTTGCATTGCATGGACAGCGGAGCCGTTTCGTACAGGGACTTGAGGCCGTCCGCTCGGAGCGGGGTCCACGAGATGGCGTGGTAGTTCCCCGTCACGTCTTTCTCCGGCGACGTCGCTTGGTTCTCCCATCTGCGGTGGAAGCAAGGTCTCAAGAATCGTTCCGGGTTCCGTTTCGTTCCGTTTCGTTCCGAAACGGCGACTCACAGTTCCATGAACCGGAAGTAGTTGTCCAGCGCCTCCGAGTCCACGGAAGACTTGCAGACCTCCAGGTTCATCTTCGGGTAGTAGTGGACGTAGTTGACGCACATCTCGTCGGAGATGGCGAAGCCTCCGACGGTGACGTTCTCCCGGTCCAGCGTGCTGTCGTGGCAGGTCGTGACGAGCGCGTCCCCCTGCGATCGGACCGTGACCGTCGAGGTCGTAATCGACAGTCGAACACGATCAAGATAAATACGTAAATAAAGAAGAAATGAAAATTGAAAAAAAAAAATAAAACAAATGAAAAATAAAAACGCACGGGTAGGACGTGAACCGGCTCCTTCAGAATCCGGATCTCCTGGAAATGCGTCGAATAGTGGTTATCTCGGTTGAGTTCCGGAAGTTCCCGCCCCTCTCGAACGTGCCTCGTCCAGATCCGCCTCCCCGTCAAGTGTGAATGTAGCTGCGAGCCGAAAATCATGATTCCCTCCTCCGGCAGACCCTAGCCCGAAAACCGAGAACCATCTCCATCACCCCATCCTCCATCCCCCACCCTCCACCTCCTATCCCCCACCCTCTAATCCTTCCCCTTCCCTTCTTCCTCCCCCCTCGCTCTCACCAGCGCAGTGCATTCGGAGATGCAGAACCCCGAGAGGTAGAATGTGTCCATGCGCGGAGGCAGCGCCATCTTCGGCGTGTATTCCAATCCCAGTTCCAACACTCCCGCGTCGTACTTTCTCAGCCGGGAACTCGCGTGCAGTCTGATCCCAGAGCTATCCACGTGCCCTGACAATCGAAGGCAATCATCAGCAATCTCATCCTTTTTTTTGTAAACCAACTTTTTCGGCTTACCCGATATCTTGTCCGGATTATTGTAATGCACCTCGAGCATGACGTATCGGTTGAAGTCCGCCCCCCCGATCGGCAAGCCAGCTTCCTAACGCGCACAGACAAATCTTTTCATCATCAGCATCTGTTATTCCGGGAACCATCGAAACTGGTTGCAGTTTCGATGACGACCAACAACAAAAAAAATCAAAATCAGCGAATACGGCCTATTTAACCCGCTTGTCGAGATAACCCTGCAGGTTATTTGGGCACCCTTAAAAAGAGTGAGTCTTAATTCTACTTCACTTAATTCTAGTGAGTAAATGCATCAGTTTAAAATTCGCAACTTTGGGATACCTGCGTTTTGTCCTCATTTAACCTGTCCCGAGCAAAGTTGCCGTTCAAAAGTAAATGATATAACTTCCGGCCTAAGGTGCCCAAATTCTACCCATCTCCCATGAATCAAACCACAAATCGATTATTTGATTCATATGATTAGATCACAAATGATTCTGACCGACGAAGTGAAGCGCGGTTCTAAGGTTTCATGCGTATACGTATGGGGTTAAGCAAGTCACTCGCAGATGCATTTCTACTTCATCGCAGGGTTTCTAGGTGGATCAAATCCCGAAGTGAGACTAATGTAGCCCATCATGAGGCCGTCGTTGCCATGGCATTCCAGCTGTCGCTGGAAGAGAGAAATGCAAGGTTAAAAGTTCTGGATCAAAGTTCTGAATATTCTTCGGACGGCTGAAGCATAAATGTGTTCATCGCTCAGTCGCATTGCATTTCCCCGTCAACGTGGCCACATGTAACTTGCTTCAGATCTTATCAAACGAGAAAGCTTGCAATCAAATCGAGAGAAATCTTTTACCGATAAACCAGGATTTGCCCTTGCCCACTCTCGAAAAGCCCACCCACGAAAAGCCCACTCTCGAAAAGCCCACCTGCGGGTACCAGAAGGGAGAGGCCCCCATGGCCCAGGCGGCCAGGACCCGCTTGCACACGTCCACCTCCCTCGGTCGGTCGTCGGCGTGGCAGTGGCCGCGGTAGAGGGGGATCGCCGCCGAGGGGTCCCGGGTCTCGCAGTGGAATACTTCCATGTGGTGCACGAGGCCGCGGCTCTTCTTCTCGATTCGGGGCTCGAACTGTTCGGGGAGGAATCCGGCATGGCTTCGTTAGATTCAGAGAAAGTAAAAAATAATAATAAAGAAATACTAAAAACCAAAAATAAATATGAAAATAAAAAAAATGAAACAAAACAAGACGAGAAATTGTCGGCACAGACGCGTCCAGACCATGAGAACGTGATGCTTCCTATGAAACCGATCCGGCAGCCTGTAAACATGGCACCAGTACGTGGTCTCCTCGGACGGAACGGCCACCTTCTCGGCGCTCACGTCCACGGGGAAGGTCCCTTCCGGGAAGCGCGGGATGGGGATCCCGGGCTTCAACAGCTGCACCCTCGCCATCCCCCATTCGTAGTCGTGTAGATCGAGTCCCTCGATCTTGATCAGGGGACCGGGTCCCGTGGCGTACAGTACGTGTGTCGTTCCATCCTGTTAATAAGAAAAAAATCCAGAATAATAAAAATTGTGGTTCTAGGGGGGGCAACTTACTCCTTCGCCCCCCCCCCCCCCCCCCTTGCCCACGAGGTGAGATCGTTTGACCTCGATTTCGTAGTCCTCGTCGTCGCATGTGACGAACTCCCGAGTGAAGGAGAAGTGCGTTTCGTTCTCCTTCCGTTCGATGGAGAATCTCTTGCAGTCTTGTTCCTTGTCCACGTGCAATATCCCTGCCTCGTCTGTGAAAGCATCCTAAGAAAGGAAAAGAAATCCTCCCAACTATAGCGATATTTCTTGCGGAAATGCTTTGAAATAAAGTATAGGCAACAATAACTGGCCATCCTGGCAGGTAGAAGTGAATTCACACAATTGAAAGCTCATGAGCGAGTCTCACCTAGTCCCTCAGAGTCTTGAAGATTTCTAAGTGAAATTTTAGGCCTTTCTCTCTGGATCGCAGCCTTTAACGTCTCATCTCGCCATGTAACCGACGGCAAGAAAGGCCTGAAATTCCATTACGTAAATCCCGACAGACTGACCTGAAGGTACGGATCGCCCTTCCAGTCGACCCACATGAAGCAGAAGTCCGCGTCCTCTAGGTCGCCGTAGTCGGAGAACCCCAGGGCAAACCACTGGGAGTCGTCGAGGACGGCAGCGACGCTCACCTCGACCACGCGCTTCTCGTAGTTCACGGCCCAGGAGAGGACCCGCTCGCCCGACGTGTCGAGGTCGAGGTCGTAGCTCGGGAGGCGGGCGGCGCAGTCCTGGTAGAGGGAGGAGACGAGGAGGATGGCGATAAGGGCGGCCATGGCCAGAAGGGTGCCAGGGTCTTCGGGGGGAGTCAGGGTGAATGTGAGGTCGGGCGGGGTTCCTCCCCTCACTTTTGGTCTCTCCCCTCTCTTTTTGGTCCCTTGCTCGTCCATGCCGCGCATTCCGACGCGTACTTCAATAGGCGCGAAATTGCTCGGCCGGTGCTCATCGAGCGACGGATGCGTGAGGCGCATCCACGATTTTCGTCTCTTAAGAGGCTCGATCTAAATGTTGGAATTCCTCAAGATAAATGCCGGTTCCGCCGAAGAGGACGTTTCTGGCAGGTGGAAGCTGGCTTACATGAAGTGTGCATAATTCCCCCCCGTGATACTGTCCGACTGATTTGAGGTCATGCAGGATCGGCAGCATCGCGATAAGAACGACAAACGGCTTGTTATCTCTGGTCTTATCTCCGATCTTATCTCTGTTCCAGCATGCGACGATAACATGCGGCCTATGCTCCCGAGAGGTTGCACTTCGAAATTCTGCTGCTCGTTTCGATCGGATCTGGCCATTTTTGTAACGCCTTCCCCCCCCCCCCCTCCTTTGCTGCAGGGTGTCGTTGAATTTGAATCATCGTGTGGTTCACGTTTCCCACGACTGTCATTTCTTCGAAAAAATGTTTTCTTTGCTGTGGCATTTCAACGCCGCTGCGGCCCCTGTCTTGTCGCCTTTACGTCGCGGACTTCCGTCTCGATCGCGAACTGTCGGTCCCATTCCGAGATTCGAAACCGAAATGCTCTGTAAGGAATTGAGATTCAGAAACGTTCGCAACGTGACTCATTAATATGGCGATCGGGATCTAAACTCTGTGTGGAGTTGCCTTGTCTATCAAGAACCCAACGGAACGCCATTACTCCATGGTACCAGGGATTTTCTCGCCGGTGTGATAAATAAACAGAATGCTTTTAAACCTCTATCTCCACTATTTATGGCTCGCGATATCCTATAGCGAGAATCGGAGCGGTGAATGCGCATCGCTCATCGTGAAGCTCCCATGCGAAACACTTAATGTCTCGGTATTTCTGTGCATCAAGTTTTCATGCAACCGAAGACACAGTTCTACCCGCGAAAAAAACTTCTGCACCGATTCGACGAAGAAGGTACCAATTGATTCATACCGCCATAGGGATGTGTCGATTGTGGGATTCCTAGTCCATACTTTCTTGATTAAATATTGTGCTTGTAACTAAAAAAGTAAGTGCTGATCAAATTCACCTTTGATTTCATTAGCCATGTAGACCATTACTTTAGATTTGTGTGCGTTTCTCTCACATGAGCCATTTCAGCGATCACACCTATGCCGATACCCCATTTGGAGTGAACATGATTTTGAACAGGGAAAATACAATAATAATATAATAGTGTTCGGGCCATGTGATACTGATGAAGCGGCAATCACATTTTAGAGACAAAATTAAGTAGCATTTCTATGCAGAAATATTTTTTTTGCATTTATATTGTACTTATGAGTACCGAAAATAAGGACTGATCACACTTACCCAGAATTATCTTTATTTCTTAAAATTAATTAAGCGCAGGGAAGTTATACTTTTAAAAAATTTTTAAACAAATACAATTTAATTTACTCAACATATTCATGATAAACGAAAAGGAGAGGAAAAAAGGACACAGTCTGGCGTTTCAGCCAAGCTGCGGAGCGCTTCCTATTCACAGGCGCGATCCCACTACTGCTCGACACGGGAGGTTTTGGCTGCTGGGTTGCCCCCCTGACCCGTTCCCCCCCTCCTTAGGCCACCTGGGGAACCAAGGCTACCCTCAGTCCCCCATATGGATGCCGAGCTTAGCGCGGACGCCCGATCAACATAGGCGAACACCCCACAGTTCTCCCGGCCCCACACCATCCCGAATCCCGGCCTCCAGAGTAGCTGGATTACAGGAGCGCGCCACGACTCCCGGCCGCTTGATCTTTCCTCCTAGACCCCTTGACGAAGCGACAGCTCGAGCTCACAGCTACGAAGGCCATCCCATCCCTGCGCATGCACACTTGCCTCCCTGTCTGTAACGCAGGAGAGAGGTGGACTGTGAGGTGATATGGCAAGGCTGAGTAAGAATGTAATAGTTAATCTCTCTCTGTGAGTTTTCGTGGTGTAGTGGTTATCACATCCGCCTAACACGCGGAAGGTCCCCGGTTCGATCCCGGGCGAAAACATTAAATTTATCTTTGTATCAACTCTACCCATTTACTTTGTGCACACCCCTAGGTATACATGTGTTTTGTGGGAAAAAGTGACCAGAAGGATTTTTCTTGTCAGCATCATCGGTGAGCTGCATACTCTTTTCATTTTGAAATAGATTATCACAATAATATACCACGCACTTCCGCATTTTGCTATAGCAAAAATTGAACTAGGTCCAAAGGTTCAAAGGTAAAATTACATTACAGAAAATTACGGGAAAAAAAAATGGGCCCCATGGGTCCATGACTCATCTGAGAGATTACGATGGGAAAGGTTTCCTGATATGATTCAGACTATGTATGTTTAAGGTGGAAGCCAGACCTTTGGTCACAACGCACTAAATAGCCTGTTGTACTGAATGTCTTGGCTTCGACCTTGACAGGTTTTGCAGATTAGACCAGGGCTTTTCTTTATGTCTTTCAAAATGGGAAATTTGATTAATCTATCTTAAGATAACCTTATTTACGGATTATAGCTCAAGTGATTTTAATATTCCCACCATCTATCTCGATCTTGACTTCAAAATCATCTCATCTCTGACAAGGCCTAAGTCAAATATTGATCGCCAGGATCGTTTCAGGGTAGAATGCATTAGGCCCGAATGCAGGAACCTCATTTAGGGGAGATGAAAGGGTCTTTAAGCTGAAGAGCTCGTATTCCTCCGTTGGAATCCATGTATTCTTAACCCTATCATGGCTGAACTAAGAAAACGACTAACTAGGAAATTTGTTTTACCGCTTTATGTATTGAACAGGCCTAGCTAAAGACGGAGCTTGCAGAAAATTTCAAATATTTACTCATATATTCAAAAACTGAATTTTTTAATGACAAAAATCATAAACGGAAAATAGCGAATAACAGGCCATTGTTCACACATGGGGGAGCCCCTAAAACTTGGCCTTTGTCCCAATTTTATCTGTCCATTCTTGCAGCATGCGGGCATATTTTTCCCTTTTCCAAAAAAAAAGGGGGAAAAATCTTAATTTTCCGTCCAAAATTCCATTTCACAAAAAAATCAAACATATCGGGTTACAACTTTTCTTTTTGATCCAGCTTGCCTGAACTACAACCTATTTGAACGAATGATGCATTACCGAAGAGCCCGTTTCGAAAGCTATTAATATTAAGCAGTACCATATAAAACAGGTTTTGTTCAATGGTAACCGCAAGAGCAGTCTCAAAAGATATGATCCTTATAATGATCATACTCCATGAAAGGGTTAAGGGACCGTTGACTAATGGAGGTTTCAGCATTCGGGCCCTAGTCTCTAGACAAAAGCTGGTTTTGAACTCACATTGGTGTTATTCCATACCAACATGATTCTGACCCCTTATACTGCAGGGAAAAGCCTCCATTCAGCCTGAAATGTGCAGAGGCAAGAACTCCCCTGGAGGCATTCTCGTCCTAACGGGGAAAGATGTAAACAATTAGCCATTCCTTTCTTCTCTGCCAGTTTCTTCCTTCTTATCAGATAGCAAGTCCTTTGAACCTGAGAAAGTCTTTTCTCCATGCGAATATACGATATTCTTGCCCATTGTTGTCGTGTCCTTTCCTTGTTAACTGTGTCACTAATTCCCCGTAACTGTATGAATTTCGAATGACGACCGGAGCCGCGATTTCTGAAGTTCAAACTCTTATAGCAGTTGTAAATTTGCTTCCCAGGTCTCTTTTCTTGACAAAGGAAATTAACGAAGAGTTTTTGGACGAGTTTAAGGACATAATCCATTAAACAGAGGTACACCTCCAAGATTGTTCTTCGAAGACAGTGCAGTCTCGGCCAGTTCGCATTGATCATTTATGCCACAGAGCGTGTCAGCATTCTTACACGTTAGAATTCTTTCTGGGAGAAGTACAAAATAATGCATTCTGAAGACTTTCGTGTCCATGCGTGTGGCCGGAAGGAAGAGACGTGGAAGCAGAAAAAGGTAGCTAACAAATTTCCGTCTTTCCTTTAGGAAGACAATCTCATCAATTTATTTGTTTTCAGTATTACTGAAAACATATTTTCTCTGAAAGAAAAGAGAGAGAAAAAGGACACAGTCTGGCGTTTCAGCTGGGCTGCAGAACGCTTCCTATTCACAGGCGCGATCCCACTACTGCTCGACACGGGAGGTTTTGGCTGCTGGGTTACCCCCCTGACCCGTTCCCCCCCCTCCTTAGGCCACCTGGGGGACCAAGGCTACCCTCAGTCCCCCATATGGATGCCGAGCTTAGTGCGGACGCCCGGTCAACATAGGCGAACGCCCCACAGGTCTCCCGACCTCACACCATCCCGAATCCCGGCCTCCAGAGTAGCTGGATTACAGGAGCACGCCACGACTCCCAGCCACTTTCCTTCCCTAACCAGGCTGCATTACGAATGAGCAACTGCAGCTCACTTCTTGGAAGTCCAATCCAGGCTTCTCATTGCTGCGCATGCACACTTCTTCATATCCCCGTCTGTAAGGTAAAGTATGGATAGAGAACAGTACTACACTACAAGTAAATGCAGGCGTACATTCCTACGACACCCGAACTAAAAATGACTACCACCGTTCAATTAATCCATTCGCCCTGGCTAGTAGACTAATCTTCTCTTGGGGGCCGCATTACTTCATTTCTATCCCCAGGTCAATTCGACAACTCAATCATACAGCCTTCCGAAGGCAGTTGAAGGAATTCTTTCTCTCACACCCGCTCTACTCATTCTCAGAATTCTTTGATATTACCTGGCAAACCCCCCTCCTACCCCACATCAGGGTTACTTACCCACCGTCCTCTTACTCGAGTCTCCTCTTATGTAAAGGTGCAATCACACCTCCCCCCCCCCTTTTTATTTTGATTGATTGATTTATTTATTTTTATTATTATTTTTTCGACTCTCCTCATTTCGTCATTCTCTTATACCTCACCCCTTTTGATTTTATACTTATGTTCATGTGTTCGGTTTCGGTGTGTCCAATTCAGTTCTTTATGTTCTGAGTGTTCTGTCCAGTTCTGTTTACTTTCTTACTTATTTTATTTTATTTATCTATTTCTGTTTATTCATTTATCTATGTTTCTTTTCACCTTCTGCCTCTCTATGAGAGTATGTATATTTGTAGTTTTCAGATATGACGAACTCAACGGACCAATTGGTCTTGTAAGAGTGATGGAATAAATATTATTATTATTATTATTATATGATGGGGCGATGGGGTGGCAAGGCTAAACAGGTATTGAATTTGCACTTGATTATGTCAAGTTTTCGTGGTGTAGTGGTTATCACATCCGCCTAACACGCGGAAGGTCCCCGGTTCGATCCCGGGCGAAAACATGCAAATTTTTACTCTCTTAGGCATCTACGCTTTCTTACCGTGTGCTTCTACATTCATATAACGTAATATACGATTTCTGGAAAGGGGGAAGGTTAAGGAAACCCTTTTTTTCTTCTTTCACAGTTTCTGAAGTGGCCCCATGCTATGCAACTACCACTATTACCATTGTTTCCTTCAAAGAAAAATTTATTATCATGAAAACACCAGCAAAATCCTTAGTAGAATATGGGATTGTACTGTGCTGTGTCCCATACTAAGTGGATATGAAGAAGTGTGCATGCGCAGCAATGAGAAGCCTGGATTGGACTTCCAAGAAGTGAGCTGCAGTTGAGGGGGGGGGGGGGGGGGGGGGGGGGGGGGGGGGGGGGGAGGAACAGCCACGCCACCCTCCTCCCCCCTCCCTCCTGAAAATTGCCAGCGCCCCGCTCCGTTGCCCTGTCCCACTACCCCCCTTGGTCACTGCCCCCTGTCACTGCTCTGAATCCGAAGAATCGGTAAATTTTAGCCCTCTCGTCACTCTACTTGCGTCCAATAATATTCATTCCAATGGATTTGGACACATGGACAGAGACGTCCAAACCTACATCAAAACGATGCATGTTTGGTAGTAAGTAAAATATAATTTAGCATCTACTACATGGTTTACTAAGCCAGGCATAGGATTATTTTGGTATTCAGCCTGTAATTCAGTAATAATAAAAAAATACACATTAATAAATACATGCGGCCCGCCGGGAACCTTCAAAAAGGAAAGGAAAGGTTCACTTGCGGCCCGCAGTAAAAAAAAGGCTGCTCATCACTGCTGTACTGTACAGCAGGGGTGTCTAACCCAATTAAGCTGGTGACCCGGACCAAATCCTTCAGGGGTTGTTAGGGGCCGCACAAACAAATCTTAAACCTAATTTTACTTCGAAATTATTGATAATGACACCGCTTTTCTAAAACCTGCTGTCGAAGAGGATTTAGCAGGTTGGACAAAATGAAGTAGTGGGCTGGATCTGGCCCACGGGTTGCTAGTTTGACACCCTGAGGTAGAGGCTAAAGAAATGATCCAATGCTGCAATTGCGGGGTGCAACAACATCCAATCTCCTTTGATCCCCATTGGCAACCATAGCATGCGACACGAGCGTTTTGCGCATAACTGCAACCTCCTATGAATGGGGTCCAGTGATAGATATACGCCGAGGTGCGACGGTATCTGGTATCGAATGCCTAGGGGAGAACTGTTGACTGGGTATGTTCAACGGTATATTTAACTTGGAGAGGCGGAGGCCTACCTGTGTAGTCAGATGGGGACATTTTTCTTCATTAGTGAGAGCGCAGAGATTCCACGAAGATCATGTAAGGAGAATAGATGAACTGCTCACCTTCGTTGACCTCTCCGTTCAGTGGCGCAACCAGCCCTAAAGTTTGGGGAAGTACACGGGTTTAGGAAAAAAACCACCCGGAAATAAGACCCTCAGATTAGGCAAAGGCAGAAAAGTGCCATCCCGTTATGTTCAGGTCAGATTAAAGATTCGTTCATTTTTTGCGAAATTTAGTGAAATTGATGACAAGTAATTTGATCAACTTCACTGAAATGCTATGAAAAATAAAATAAGTCCAACTTCAGCCCATTCCTTAAAAATGAGTAGTTTGGCAGAAAATCGTTTGATTGTGGCCATGTTGCAGGATGAGAGGATTGCACTCTCTGAACACTTCTTGGAATTTGTTCTCAAATAATAATTGCTCTGGGGTCATGTAAGGTTTTATTTTTATTTTATCTCCCTCCTACCCATTTTCACTTCTTTTTCCGGGGGGTGGAGAGGAACAGGATTAGCTCCCCTCCTCAATCCACCCCCTGAACCGCCCATTGCCCTAACCTCCATCTCCACTCCACCCCGCCTCCCCCCAAAATCTGTTCAAGTATTGTATTGAGATGAATCCATGTTCACAGCTGAACAAAGTCCTTCTTCCCTTCATAATGAAAGCAGTAAAAAAAAAATATTTAAAAAAAGATTTAAGGAAGTGCTTTCAATCGAGCGATGGAGCATCATCCATCGTTTTATTCTAAATGGAAACGAAAAATCAGTAATATTTTGCTTGAATAATTGGTGGCAATTCACCCTTAAATATATATTTATAAAAAAAACAAAAAGTTTAAGAATGAAATAAAGGATTCAGTTCAGCGTTTCAGACAGGCTGTAGAACGCTTCCTATTCACAGGCGCGATCCCACTACTGCTCGACACGGGAGGTTTTGGCTGCTGGGTTGCCCCCCTGACCCATTTCCCCCCTCCTTAGGCCACCTGGGGAACCGAGGTTACCCTCAGTCCCCCATATGGATGCCAAGCTTAGTGCGGACGCCGGGTCAACATAGGCGAACGCCCCACAGGTCTCCCGACCTCACACCATCCCGAATCCCGGCCTCCAGAGTAGCTGGATTACAGGAGCACGCCACGACTCCCAGCCACTTTCTATTTCTTACAAGGCCGCATTAGGCCGCAACAGCTCAAGCTCACAGCTACAAGCTCAATTCAGACTTCTCATCCCTGCGCATGCACACTTCTCATTCCCGTCTGTAAGGTAAGGTATGGGCAGAGAACAGTACTGTAGGATGGGGTGGCAAGGCTGAATAGGTATGGAATTTGATCAAGTCAAAGGCTAGTTTTCGTGGTGTAGTGGTTATCGCATCCGCCTAACACGCGGAAGGTCCCCGGTTCGATCCCGGGCGAAAGCACGACGTTTTGCCTCTTCTCAAGTTCTGAGTATGTCCCTTTGTTCATCAATATAATTATTATTTTGAATTTCTTAGCTTTTCTCTTCCCATTTCTGCTGCTTTCTTTTGGGTCAACATGATGTGATGTATGAATAATGTTACGAAAAGAAAAAGAAAAAACTCATTTTATTGCAGTCAGTTTCTCTATTAGTTCCAGCCTGCTTCATCCTATGGTCCCAAAATAAAGCGAGTGGTTTTTGACGTTTTGTAAACCCTGCCATACAAATGGCCTTTCTTTTCTAATTTTTTTTTCTGTTGCCGAGGAAGTCATCTTAAATTGTATTTCCGGAGAGTTTGAAATGAAAGTCGTTTGGATGAACAATAATCGTCCAAATTGGAGTAAAAAAATTCATGCATCAGGTGTAGCAGCGGTTTCAGTACTGCTAATCTGTCTCAATACTCGCCAGAAGTCCTTTCCCATGGTTTTATCCTTTTGTGCTTCTTCAAAAGTGCCGCAAAAGAGACAACAAAGAACAGAATACCGTCAACCCTCGATATATCGCCACTCTCGCTTGCCGCCAACCCTTTCCTGAGAACGAATCTTCCCGGAAGGTTTACCATAGGCGCTCTCCCATTACAGCACCATCCTCGCTAGCCGCCACCCGCCAACACCTTCACTTGCACAAACGTGTCTTATTCTATGTAATTCTTACTCAATGTTATGCCAAGCAGCATACTTCACCAGCCACAATTATTATACCATGTACAAAATGTAATGCTGCCAGTTGCTTCTTTCGGTCGCATGATACTACGTACATATCAAGATCGTAAGGGATGACTTAGCGTTAGAATAGGCCTTCAGAGATTATAAAGGGGCGTATCCAGCTTAATCCTGTCTCTTCTTATTGTGAATGGATTAATGGACTAATTAAGATTAAACGCAGCTTAAGATTAAACTTAGCTTAATTAAGCTTAAGATTAAACGCTAGATCCCACTACTGCTCGACACGGGAGCTTTTGGCTGCTGGGTTCCCCCCCCCCCCCCCCCCCCCCCCCCCCCCCCCCCCCCCNGGGCTAAGCAATGCACTGGGGCCCCCCCCCCCCCCCCCCCCGACCCAATTCCCCCCTCCGTAGTCCACCTGGGGAACTGAGGCTACCCTCAGTTCCCCATATGGATGCCGAGTATACTGTAGTACGGACGCCCCACAGGTCTCCCGACTTCACACCATCCCAAATCCCGGCCCCAAGAGTAGCTGGATTACAGGAGCACGCCACGTCTCCCAGCCACTTTCCTTCAGTTACCAGACCGCATTACGAAGGAGCAACTGTTTCTCACGATTTTGAAGTCTAATCCAAGCTTCTCATCGTTGCGCATGCACACTTCTTCGCATCCCCGTCTGTCGGGTAAGGTATGGACAGAGAGGAGCGTAGAGATGCAACATCGAAACACTCTATAGAATGATGTCGCAAGTCTGAATAGGTATGGAGTCGTTGTAGAGGATTTGTAGATAGATAGGAAGCGACTTTAGCAGTAGAAGTTTTCGTGGTGTAGTGGTTATCACATCCGCCTAACACGCGGAAGGTCCCCGGTTCTATCCCGGGCGAGAACACGCTGTTTTGGCTCTCTTGTACTTCTATTTAGGCTTTTCTCCATGTGCTTCTACTGTACATTCATGTAACATAATATGCAGTTTCTGGAAAGGGGAAAGAGTAACAAGGCTATATTTTCTCCTTTCACAGTTTCTCTGACGCATCCAGGCTTTTTCATTAACTCCATAATATAGACATTTTCAATTTTCGATTTCATTATCGATCAAATCTGCCAGTCACGCAAATGGCAAAAAGGTGTCCGAAATTCAACGGAAATAGGATACATAAGCGGCGCTTTTAACCCATTCATCGCAATTTTTCCTTACGCTCGCATTCATTCTGAGGAGTTTTTGCACATTGATGTCCTTCAGCAGATGAATAGAGGTCTAGGAACGATAGATTTGAAGGGGTGATGTCCACCAAAATCAAATTCCCAGCTCCACACATAAACACCGAATATAGGACCCTGTAGTTACCTTTTTCCTTCTTCTAGCGATCCCAAGCGGATATTGACTACTGTCCATGCCGCGAAAATCATGAGCATATCCTCATGCACAACCTCCTCCTGAACTGCAAATTTCGTCAAGATGACCAGTACGACTACCCGTACATCCAGAGGATGTACTTTTGTTGCCTGAGGTCCCACATGAAAGGAAGCTGACACTGCCACTAGGTCAGTGCTGTGCTACCATGAAATTAAGGATAGATGTGTCCATATTACCCCAAATTGAGATGCCATATTCCCCTATATTGGCTTGCATGAGAAAATTGACAACACTGCCTGCAAACCACAAATGAAGGGGCTTGCACTTTCCACAAGCATTTTGGAAGGACCATAGAATAACTTTGAACAAATATTTTCTGCTTCCAAGCTGCTTTAGGAAATATGCGCTTAAGTTGCTCGAGGCTCAAATTAGTTTTATGGTCATAACTTGAACAATCGCATGGATATGACTTTCAAAGCATCGATGTATCACGAATTCTTGTGAGAACTGGACAAATGAACAAGTTTAAATATTTCGACAATTGCTTGTACTCTTCGAAATAACTATTTTTAAAATTCGCCCAAACTAATCTGTTAGGGGATTCATTGTGGAGGGTCACATTACCCCAATGGCCATATTCTCCCAAGTTACCCTATACATAGGATAGGTATAGGATGTACATGAAAGGTTTCCAAATTGGGCTATACTGAACATGTATTCAAGCGTCAAACAAACTCTGTTTCATCGAGGAAAATTATGAAGGTTATGATAATAATGATGATGATATGGAATGATGGGCTATGGGTTGTGATGCAGCTGGATCAGGACCGTAGGATTTCGAGAGATGCCCAGTTCTCTTACGTCTCCTGAGATGGCACCAGTGAAGTTGCTTAGTTTTCCGGGGATGGCGCCTTATTAAAGCTATAGCCATGGTGAAGTTTGAGCGCGACTTAATTATCAAGAGTGACTTCATTTTCAAGGAGAAAACCCGAATCAAAATGATTGGTTATGAGTAACTGCTTAAATTTCATCAACACTGAGTTTTACCTTCAACCAATAGTAAGATTACCATCCAGATTAAGAATACCGACTTTAAGGGTGTTGAAGAAATGGAAGACAATTTACTTTTAAAACATGCGAAATCTGGGGATGGTGGAGAGTTTTTCGATAGCTGACTGTAGGAGAGACTGGAAGGAGGGATACTGCGATATTCATTAAGAAAGATGTCTCCCGGATTCACAGATCAACATTCGTCATAGGCGCCTCAACGTGCTCGGAATGAATGCTAGTGGACGCAAATAAAATATCGAAAATGGTTGAAAGAGCAGATTGATTCTTCCATTTCCTTGTACTTCGCCACCTTTTTCAATTGCCCTTGGATTACGTGGCAATTTCGATCTCTAGTCTCATCCCAAAAGGAGACAGTAAGAAGCAGTGTTAATTTTAACGGAACAGCCCGAAATAACGACAGAAAGTTACAGGAGAAAAAAGCCTCCTTGCTTTTTCCCGTCTTTCGGGAATGTTACGTCTGAACGGGTCTGAACGTGGAATACGAAATACGTAGAAGCAAGCAAAATGAAAGTGGGAGGAGGCAACAAGAAAAGCAGCATGTTTTCGCCCGGGATCGAACCGGGGACCTTCCGCGTGTTAGGCGGATGTGATAACCACTACACCACGAAAACTCACTTTTGAGGGTGGGGATTACATGCTTACGTGGGGCGTTCAAAAAGTATTGGAAGTGACCCTGCGACACAGGCAACAATGAATGAAGCAATATTTTCTTTGCCTTTAGTTATTCGAAAGTCACCGGCAGCTGCCCGCGCATTTGTTCAAACGGGTCAGCCACATGTCAAATGCTCCACGGTACTCTTCCTGAGGTATAATTGCCAACTGTGAATTGACAGCCCTGGAGAGATCTTGCGCGCGAGAAAATGGCTTTCCAGCCAACTCCCTTTTGATTCTAGAAAAAAGCCAGAAATTACAGGGTGCCAGGTCAGGAGAGTAGGGTGAATGGACAATGACACGGACTTTCTGCTCCTCCAGGTACTGTTGTACAACAGCTGTCTTGTGGCTTGATGCATTGTCGTGCAAAAGCTGTGTGCGGGATGTGTCAACTGTGGATTTCTTTTCGGCGATTGATTTGCAGAGTTCAGGAAGAATGTTGTTTTTGTAGTAATTACCAGTCATTGTCTGCTTCTCAGGTAGAACATTCACCAACAGAGGGTAAAAAAACACGGCGAACAGGCGTTTCTTCGACCGGAAATCCTGTCGCAGAACTTTTGGGGGCTCATTTTCAGCCAGCCACACCATGTTGTCTGTCTTGTTAGGCACTGTGTAGTAGTAGAACCAGCTCTCATCACCTGTAGTAATATCAGTCAAACGTTTGGAACCATTAGGACTGAACAATTCCAAGTTTTCACGCGAAAACTGCACTCGTTTTGCCTTCTGTTCTGCGGTCAGCTGGTGTGGGACCCACTTCGCACATATCTTCCTAACATTCAGCTCATTGTGTAAAATGTTTGAAATTGAGTCAGCACTTAGTCCACACTCGTCCACTAATGTTTCAATGGTTACAATTGGGTTAGCTGGCAAAAGGCCTCTGACAAGATCTGTGTTTTTCTCGTTCACGGCTCATTTCGGGCGTCCTTTACGTGGCTGATCTTGCAGAGTGTCTCTACCACTACTAAATTCACGTATCCATCGGACAACTGTGTTGAATGAAGAACATTTGTCCCCATGCACACTCTGTAGATCAGCATGAATCTGGCTTGCACTATCTCCGAGTTTCATCCGGGTGAAAGCATAAAATCGTTCACTCTCTTTGTTAAATTCCATAATTTTAGGCTACAGTCAAAACGGACACTTTTTGCTGAACTATTACACAGCCTACAATATAGATACAGATACTGTTATTATTTCAAGACAATAGTCAATGTCATTTGTCTGATTGACAATGGTCAATGTCACTATCAACAAATCAGCCCAGATACAAACCACTCACTTCGTACATGCTCATTTCCAAGACTTTTCGAATGCCCCACGTACTAAGCGTTGCCGTGTCATTTTATAGAACTTTAGCAATGTTGCATCCCTGTGCCGTTCTCTATCCATACCTTACCTTACAGACGGGGATGGGAATAGAAGGGATAGAAGGGATAGATACCTGGATTGGGCTTCAAAGAAATGAGCATGTGCTATTCCTATAGAACGGGTCAGGGGGGCAACCCAGCAGCCAAAACCTCCCGTGTCGAGCAGTAGTGGGATCGCGCCCGTGAATAGGAAGCTTTATGCAGCCCTGCTGAAACGCTGAACTGTATCCTTTTTCCTTTCTTTTTTTTTATGGTTTTCTTGAACCTCGCGCATTCATTCGTCGAATCCTCTCCATGTATGTTTCTTGTATAATTTCTTCCATTCCTGTTCAACCTTCCGCGTGTTTGGCGGATATGACATCCATTACACCACGAAAACGCGATTTCGAAGTGAAGGAATCCATTGCTAATTGTGCTAGCCACCTGCAGTACGTAAATTCCTTCCCAACTCTGCCAAACAATTCTCTGCCCACATCCCAGGTCAACAAGGTTCTGACTTTTAGAAAGTGAAAATGTTGCTAATTTCGAAGCAATTATCTTTAAAGAGGCACTTCCTCGCGATGTGTTCTGATTCCATTGAAAATTTATAACGTAGGACCACCGTGGAGAATACATGGTGAAATTTTAACTTAATTTAGAAGGTGGTTAATTTTATTATTTCTCTTTAATATGCCTGACTTGCAAATTGAACCTACTTGAACTGACGCGACGACAAGCTTCTATGGATACTCCTCGAAACTACGAGCATGAGCTGTTCCTTCGTAATGCGATCTGATAAATAAACTCTTCATGGGGTGCTGGTAAAATAGTATACTTGAGGATAGGGGAATTTGGACCAAATTTCAATGCCGCAACCACAAGCTGTTGCTTGGCAATGCCGTCAGGTAAAAAAAAGACTGAAGAAGCTGGGAGACGTAGTGTGCTCCTGTGATCCAGCTTCTCTGGAAGATGGGATTGGGGATGGTGTGTGGCGGGGAGGGCTTGGCAAGATCCCTGTTTTGGTGTCCGAAGGACATATAAACAGGTCCCAATTCCACTCCTAGCAAGCAGGCTATTAATTGACGTGATCCAATCAAAGACATTAATAGCACATAAATGTTGTATAGGCGGAGGTATATCTGATGTTAGGGAAAAGGGCTTGGGTGTGTGCTCAATCAATGCTCAAAAACGATTCTGCATGCTACCTTATGGACGCAGGAATATCCTTTCTTCCAGAGCTCTTCTACTACCATTTATCAAAGAGACTGAAGTCTTCCTCCAGCCCCAGATTTCGTAAACCTTAATTTAAAAAAGGGGTTTAAAAATTCCACACCCATTGCCTGTGGGATACATTGCAGAGATTCGCGAAAGTCCACCAGCAATTGAAAATAGAGCTCAATGGATGGAATTTTTTCTTCGATGGAAGAAAAAATTGCTATAACTCCCCATCTATAATACTGGAGAAACAGACAGCAAAAGTCACAATGGGTTACTGGTGTTCTGCAGCATATTTCTTATATAATCACACACGAATGTGGAAATGCAATGAAAAATGGTTTTCGTCTGGGGACCTTCCGCGTGTTAGGCGGCTGTGATAACCACTACACCATGGAAACTTCTACGTGAAGACGTAGGAAAGTGGAGCTCACATTAAACTTTAATACGGGAGGATGCATTTTCTCAGGTCTTTATCCAAATTCCTAAATCTTCCCATATTCTGGAATAGATGAGAACTCTGACGGCGACGACGACCAACGTCAACTTCGTTCTTTTCCTATCGTATCAAATGTTTAATTTTTGTTTCATCTTGATTTCTTGTCACTTTCGCATTTCCTGTACAATGCCGTTCATACCGAGAAGATCCGATTGGAAAGAGATCAAGATTTGCAAAATCTTCAGGAAGCATTAAAAAAAAAAGCTTAAGCTTACGAATGAAATCATCACGCTGGTAACGCAAGGCAAGAAAATAGTGCAATAGGTGCCCGGTCTAAAGAGGCATTGCATAGAATGAATTAAAATAAAACAAGTCCAACTTCAGCCCATTCCTTAAAATGAATAGGATAACAGAAAATCTTGATTGTGGCCCTGTTGCAGGGTGAGAGAATTGTACTCTCTGACCACTTCTTGGAATTTTTTCTCAAATAATAATTGCTCTGGGGTCATGTAAGGTTTTTTTTTAAATTTATTTTATCTCCCTCCTACCCATTTTCACTTCTTTTTCCAGGGGATGGAGAGGAACAGGATTAGCTCCCCTCCTCAATCCACCCCCTGAACCGCCCATCGCCCTAACCTCCATCTCCACTCCACCCCGCCTCCCCCCAAAATCTGTTCAAGCATTGTATTGAGATGAATCCATGTTCACAGCTGAACAGAGTCCTTCTTCCCTTCATAATGAAAGGAGTAAAGAAATAAATAAAAAAGATTTAAAGAAGTGCTTTCAATCGAGCGATGGAGCATCATCCATCGTTTTGTTCTAAATGGAAACGAAAAATCAGTAATATTTTACTTGAATAATTGGTGGCAATTCACCCTTAAATATATATTAAAAAAAAAAAAACAAGTTTAAGAATGAAAAAAAGGGGCGGAAAAAAGGATTCGTTTCAGCCAGGCTGTGGAACGCTTCCTATTCACAGGCGCGATCCCACTACTGCTCGACACGGGAGGTTTTGGCTGCTGGGTTGCCCCCCTGACCCAATTCCCCCCTCCTTAGGCCACCTGGGGAACCGAGGTTACCCTCAGTCTCCCATATGGATGCCGAGCTTAGTGCGGACGCCCGGTCAACATAGGGGAACGCCCCACAGGTCTCCCGACCTCACACCATCCCGAATCCCGGCCTCCAGAGTAGCTGGATTACAGGAGCACGCCACGACTCCCAGCCACTTTCTATTTCTTACAAGGCCGCATTAGGCCGCAACAACTCGAGCTCACAGCTACAAGCTCAATTCAGACTTCTCATCCCTGCGCATGCACACTTCTCATTCCCGTCTGTAAGGTAAGGTATGGACAGAGAACAGTACTGTAGGATGGGGTGGCAAGGCTGAATAGGTATGGAATTTGATCAATTCAAAGTCAAGTTTTCGTGGTGTAGTGGTTATCACATCCGTCTAACACGCGGAAGGTCCCCGGTTCGATCCCGGGCGGAAACACATGTTTTGCCACTTTCACTTTTTCTTCCTGCTTGATTCCATCTTATTCTCGTCCTGGCGCATGCAAACTTTCTCACATACTGATTAGTAACGCAGGCGAAGAGTCAAGACTCTTCTGTGCTGCAGGACGCAAGTAATTTATTCCGGAGGCAGGGGATATTCCCTCTCTCAACTTCTTGCAGTTAGGATACATTCGCATGAGCCCCCCCTCCACTCCCCCTAGGAAAGCATATTTAGAAAAAAAGGGACTTAGAAGATTAGGGAGAAGGATGCTATATATCTTGGAGAAAGAGAGCTCATAAGCCAGTGGGGCAAGAATGCATTAGCATCCCGGGGGGTTGGGAAGGGAGAGGGGGGGAAAGAAAATCCTTCATGGGAATTCTAGGCTCTTTCAAGGGAAGCCAGGGAGACGGCGGATCACTTCAGCACCCCTGTAAAATACGCCAATGAGTTGGGAGAAGGATACATAAAAAGATTAACCACTCAAAGTGACTTCTTTTTTAATCTGCAGGAGCGTGAAGGTTGTCGCCGAAGTAAAGGTGTGCCGTGACCGAATCAAAATAATAGACCAGTATTGAAAGTATGAAAAGGAGGACAAGGAAGAAGTACTAGGATGAAGAACGATGGGGAATGCAGCCGAGGGATAAGCGATGCTAAATTATTGGCTTCAACTGCAAAGTTTTGGCATTTGCATACACAGGATAGAATCGAACGTCTCACTTACCCAAATCTTGGCCTCGCATTACGAAGAAACAGTTTACCTTCACAGCTTAAAAGTCTCCTTATCCTTTTGCAAACAAACTACTCTACATTCACGTCTGCAACGCAGGCAAAGAGAGTCGGATTGTACTGGTAGGTGCCTAGCCCGAGTAGCCATGGATTTGCAATTGAATCAATGGAAGATATGCCCGCGTTTCGTGTAGTGGTTATCATATTCGCCTACAACGCGGAAGGTCCCCGATCCCGGGCGAAAGCATGCTTTTCTTGTAATTAAGAATTTCCATACTTTCTGTCATTTCTTGTCATTGTTTCGCTGCTTGTTTCTCATCGGCTCATATGTTGCAAAGCGCAAGTAAACTATTAATTTAATGCCTTTCTCTCGGCTTTAGACCTCGTTCGCATTTTCTCCAGCGTGATTCCAACTGATTCTCGTCCTGGAGCATACAAATACCCCACATTCTGATCAGTAACAAAGGCAAAGAGAGTCATCACTCATGAGTGCTGCAGGACGCAAGTAAATCATACTTTTTTTCCCTGTCTGCTCTTCAAGTACTGTATGTGGAAAACTCCATCGAACCACCTCCTAGTTCTCTCTTTCCTTTGCAGATACAATAACACTGCACAAATTTGCGATGCATACGAATGATGATGTCTAAAATTATTTCATGCCCTATTGCCAATCTGGACTTTAAAGAGTTAGGATTGATGACAGATGGACATGGAAGAACTATTGTGTTCATTGGGAAAGATGTCGCCTCATGAATTCACCTCTTCCAAACAGCTTCTAAGCCTTGAGCCTTGCAAATTCCTGGGTTTCCCATCCATGGGCAGGACCATTTTCCGCACTTCCATCTTTAATTCATGGGCATTGAATAACACTTGTAAGATGATATGGCTGATAAAAACAGTCATGAGATACAGTGGACTCTCGATAACTCGAAGCTCAAGGGAAATTCCAGTTAGCGAAAAATCGAGTTATAGAGGTTTTATGGATTCGAAGCTCTACAATACCATACATACAATGCAATAATGCTGTATATCAAGATGTTGTAATATTAACATTGCATGTGATATTTCGTGGTGTAGTTGTTATCACATTCGCCTATCGCGCGTAAAGCTAGTTCGATCCCAGGCGAAAACAAAATTTTTCATTTTGTCTTCCTTAGGATATATTACTTAAACGTAAAAAATTAAAATTTAAACATTTAAGCATGTTAAAATTGTCATAACATTCTTTGGCTCAACTGAGGAATTGTGGCTAGTGGATGAACACCTGACCATTCATGACCTTTAGAAATCTGGGAAAGGGGAAATATGATTGGGAGATGAGTAAACCAAAAGCCTCTTCGCACAAGTGTTCATGTACAAATGGGATATTCCTTTTTTTCCTTAGTAAATCTAAGTGTAAATAGCCTGAAATTGTGTGATTGCCCACACTGCGCGTGCATAATTTAAAGACCTTTCTTCGTACTTCTCTATCAACGTTAGAGCGACGCCACGTGTCCAGGCTCTTGCGAGGAGATCATCTGTTGTCGCAGCCGGAATTCCTGGATGCTCGCGCGGTCACGTCCCCCCAAAGACATACAGCGGAGGCTTTATTCCTCGAAGCCAGGATACTGGGTGATGACGTAAGTGATGTGACTTACTTTTTCAGGTTCTCTAGATGGGTCGAAATTGATGCAGCTCAGTTATGAGGGCCCTCTACAAATTCGGTATTGTTGCAGGCCGGTTTTTTTGAGCCTCTACAAATGTTCTTGCATGAAGGAGAGCGAGACGGGGTGGGAATGTGTGAGACGGGAACCAAGAAAGGTCATAAGGTCTTGGGGCTCTGGATTTGTTCGGGCGAACAGTATTTCCTTTCCTTGCCTCCACCACTCACTTTTTATTTTTAGATAGGTTCATTCGACACCTGTCGTACATATCCAGTAATTCCGACGCATCGAAATAAAGATATTGACTGCACTAACGTCGGCACTAACTGCACTCTCGGCTTTCAATATCAGTAGCATTCTTGGATGGGAGATGTGATGATTTCCTTAGACTCTTATATGTACCCCTATATAATGCAAATTGTAATGGATACCTAACAGTAGGTTGCTTCAGCATGAAGAACTTGTTAGGTTGATGCAATATTTTAGAAGCCAGAGGCTGAAGAAACAAGTCAACGTTGGAATTGTTAGATTTACCAGGGAGGAGGAGGAAGAAGAGCAAGAATGATGATCGATGGGGGTTGCATGCAAACGATGGATGCAGATAGGACTTGACAAGATGTAATGACTGACTTGGCAATCAGAAATTACGGGAAATTCAATGCAAGTTTAAAAAAAAAGTATAAGAAGAGAGAGAAAAAAAGGACTCAGTCAGGCATTTCAGCCGGGCTGCAGAACGCTTCCTATTCACAGGGCGCTAGGGTGATGACGAGCTGTGCCCTCCAAAACCGACGACCCAACGGGGGGACTGGGTAAAGGGGGGAGGAATCCGGTGGACCCCAACCAAGGCTACCCTCAGTCCCCCATATGGATGCCGAGCTTAGTGCGGACGCCCGGTCAACATAGGCGAACGCCCCACAGGTCTCCCGACCTCACACCATCCCGAATCCCGGCCTCCAGGATAGCTGGATTACAGGAGCGCGCCACGACTCCCAGCCACTTCTCTCTTTTCCCCATGCCACATTATGAAGGAACAGCTCATGCTCAAAGCTTGGAAGGCT
Source organism: Darwinula stevensoni (assembly GCA_905338385.1). Lineage (NCBI taxonomy): Eukaryota > Metazoa > Arthropoda > Ostracoda > Podocopida > Darwinulidae > Darwinula > Darwinula stevensoni. The sequence goes on from CAJPEV010000060.1 coordinate 24,719, forward strand.
TCCCATCCCTGCGCATCCATCCTCTTCCGCACTTCCGTCTTCCTCACTTCCTCACTTCCGTCACTTCGTTACGCATGGGCAGAGAATGGGGTGGCCTGGAATTGGTGAGTAGAGTGAGGCAGTAGTAGTTGCGATTTCGTGGTATAATAGTTAATATCCGCCTAAAATGCAGAAGGTCTCCAGTCCGATCCTAGGTGAAATCTTCTGATTTTATTTTTTGTAGCTTTTTCACTTCTCTCTCCCTCTGTAAGCTGTTCATAAGTAGCGCTCCCATGGTTCCCAGTGCTCGTGCACTTCCTTCCTGCCGAAATCCGGCGAGACATGGCGACGATGCGCGAGTACAACAAGATTATTGTCAACCCGTCCCTCCCGATTCACCGCGACATCGATAAGGCCATCCCGTCCCGCCTAAAATCAAGGCCCCCTTTCTGGACTGCCGCTATAATCCTGCACGGTCCGGGACGTGCACGGAAGAACGCTGGTGAGAAGCCTGGTCTCACGTGGACGTGAAAAATAAGAACCTCATCGACGATCCATCAGTTGAGGTACCAGGTGTCACACTCCCACGCCGCGAATGGGAGACCTTAAATCACATCCGGACTCTTCATGGTCGATCCGGACTCCTGATGCACAAGTGGCGTATTAAACAATCGCCAACGTGCGAATGCGGCATTTCAATCCAAACAATGGAGCACATCAACGAATACCCATTGTACTCATTTCAAGGCAGCATCAAGGATGTACTCACAGCATCACTAAAAACTCTTGACTGGATTTCAAAGATTAAAATCAATTTCTAATAATCGCTATTCTCATATGAAAGAAGACCCTTTTCCTCTTGGACTCCGGACAGCTTTCGTCTAGTTGAGCAATCGCAACATTCCACAAGAGTCTAGTCCAAAAGGGAGAATTGAAAAATCTCTCACATGGTGTTAAATGAATAACCTGGAATCGTAAGAGCTACTGGAGTGGGAAAAATTTGAGTCTGGATACTATTACCATAGAACGAAACGTATATACTTAGTTATATAAACAGCTTCCTTTCAGAAATTCAATGCAAATAAAAAAAAAGGTATTAAAAGAGAGAGAAAAAAAGGACTCAGTCCGGCATTTCAGCCGGGCTGCAGAACGCTTCCTATTCACAGGCGCGATCCCACTACTGCTCGACACGGGAGGTTTTGGCTGCTGGGTTGCCCCCCTGACCCATTTCCCCCCTCCTTAGGCCACCTGGGGAACCAAGGCTACCCTCAGTCCCCCATATGGATGCCGAGCTTAGTGCGGACGCCCGGTCAACATAGGCGTACGTCCAACAGGTCTCCCGACTGCCACACCATCCCGAATCCCGGCCTCCAGGGTAGCTGGATTACAGGAGCGCGCCACGGCTCCCAGCCACTTCTCTCTTCACCCCATGCCACATTATGAAGGAACAGCTCATGCTCAGAGCTTGGAAGGCTTCCCATCCCTGCGCATGCATCCTCTTCCTCATTTCCGTCTGTTACGCATGGGCAGAGAATGGGGTGGCCTGGAAATGGTGAGTAGGGTGAGGCGGTAGTTGTCCTGATTTCGTGGTGTAGTAATTTATTTCCGCCAAAAATGCAGATCTCACTCACTCTGATGCTTTTCTCCTTTGATTTGTTTCTATAGTGCTTTAACTATGGAATTTAGAGCCATCGGGAAATCTCAGTGTCTTCTTTTCTTTTACATGTAGTAGGCTTTCACAAATCTACCGTGTAACCTGTTTGCTATAGGAAATATATTTTCTGAAGTTCAGTTACTTTTTTGGCCTTAAACCCTTTTTCCAGACAACAGATTAAAACGGTATCTTACGATGCATATGTAATATACCCACAAAGAGGGTTGCGTATTAAGATCAAAATGCACTTGTTTCCCCCCGGATCGAACCGAGGTCTCATTTGTGTCATGCAATTGTGATCATCACTACACCATTAAAAATGTATTAGCGTTTCCTTATACCTTCTCGACCTCGTCAGATCAACTGACGGTATCATTCTCCATCAATGAAGTACGAATTTGAATGTGGAAAAGTGTGTATCCTTGGTGATGGGGATTTTGGACCAAGTTTCAAAGCTGCGACCACAACCTGTTGCTTGGCAATGCCGTCAGGTAAAGATGACTGAAGCAGCTGGGAGACGTAGTGTGCTCTTGTGATCCAGCTTCTCTGGACGACTCTATTCGGGATGGTGCGGCCAGGAGGGCTTTGCAAGATCCTTGTTTTGGAGTCCAAAGGACATAAAATGCAGGTACCAATTCCACTCAAAGCAAGTAGGCAATTGATCATTGCGATCTGATAAAATACATATATAACACATAAATGTTGCATAGGCGGGGGTGTATCTGATGTTAGGGAAAAGGGCTGAGGTGTGTGCTCAATCAATGCTCAAAAACGATTCTGCATGCTACCTTATGGACACAGGAATATCCTTTCTTCCAGAGCTCTTCTACTACCATTTATCAAAGAGACTGAAGTCTTCCTCCAGCCCCAGATTTCGCAAACCTTAATTTAAAAAAAGGTTTAAATATTTCGCATTCTTTGCCAATTGGATGCATTGCAAAGATGGCAATGGTTCAAGAGCAGATGAAAATTGAGCTCAAGAGATTCTTCCATGAAAGAAAAAATTGCTATATCTCCCCATCTATAGCACCGAAGTCACAATGGGTTACTGGTGTTCTGCATATATGCATATATGCTTAGGTAATTACGCAGGAAGGGAAAAATGCAATATTCGAAGAAGAAATCGTGTTTCCGCCCGGGATCGAACCGGGGACCCTCTCGTGTAAAGCGGATGCGGTAACCACTACACCACGAAAACTAGGCATTTCTCTTCGCATTCTTCTTTTATACGGGAGGATGCAAGTTTCTCGCATCTTCATCCAAATTCCTAAATCTTTCCTCATTCTGTAATAGATGAGAACTACGACGGCAACGACGTCTCATATCAAACGTTTCATTTCTGTTTCATCTTGACATCTTGTCACTTTCCTGAACAATGCCGTTCATAACTAGTGGATCCGACCGGAAAGAGATCAAGATCTGAAAAATCTCCAAATCACATGAATATCCCTTGGATGGCCACAGAGATATGAGGACCTTATTTTTAATATTTCGTTCAGGAAGCATTTTAACAAAAAGTTTAAACTTACGAATGAAATCATCACGTTGGTAACGCACAGGTAATGCAAAGAGAACTGTTAAAGAGGTGTTTGATCCGAAAGGGCATTAATGCACGTGGCGTTTTCGTGGTGTAGTGGTTATCACATCCGCCTAACACGCGGAAGGTCCCCGGTTCGATCCCGGGCGAAAGCATTCTCATTCTTTTGCATTTGGACTTCTTCAGGTTTTGGACCATTTATCAATTGAAACTTCTTCTTCTATATACTTTTTCATATTTTTGATAATCGGCATGAAATATGAAATTCAAAATTAGCAACAAGGGAATTTATGCTCCTTGCCTCAAGCTTCTCATTCCTCGGCATGGACTCTTCCTCATTCCCGTCTGTGAATCGGAATCAAAGGACACGGTCGGACTCTGCTTCAACGATTTCAGTTACAGCGACGAATAATACCTGGCCTCTGCCTCGCTTGTAACAATGACTCGGCTTAATGACGTCAATTCCTGTGCCACCGGGTATACCATTCGTAAAGATGGATTCCTAATCATGGTCTTCAATTATTTAAAGTTTTGGGAATTTTAGGAACATTCTTAGTCAGAATCATTTAACTTCATTTTTTTTAAAATCAGGATTCCTGGAGGGTCTCATGCGAATGCATCCTGCCTGACTGCAAGATGTTGACAGAGGGAAAATCCCCTGCCTTCGGAATGAATTGCATCCTATAAAATGGATGCCATCCTACCAGACTTAATCCTCGGCTCCTGTTTAAAGTTTTTGAGAACTGCGTTGCTAATGCTAAACGAAAGTGACAAGTTTCCTAGATGAAACAGAACATGAAGATTTGATTTGAAAGGAAATAGATAAAGTAGAGTTCAAGATTATTTCAAAATTAAATTCGGTTCCATTATGTGCCTTTGCATCACCTGACGCGATTGAAAAGCTTGTCCAGCTGGGAGTCGGCTTCAAATATGTGACGAGTTGTTTTATTTTCAATAAAAAATTTCTCATCGATCATCAAGTGCGAGGAATAAGTAGCGTAGAATGACAAAAAGTATGGAAATCCTTACTTACAAAAAAAGCCTGTTTTCGCCCGGGATCGCGTGTTAGGCGGATGTGATAACCACCACACCTCGAAAACTCGGCTACGCATTTTAGTTACTTCTGAAAATATCTCATATGAAGGATACCATCATACCAGTCCTAATCTTCGGCTCCTGTTTAAAGGTTTTGAGAACGGCGTTGCTAATGTAAAAATAGAGTGACAAATTTCCAAGATACAACAGAAAATAAACATTTGATTTGAAAGGAAATTGACAAAGCAAAGTTAACGTTGGTCGTCGGAAATCTCAACTAATCTGTCAACAAGAGCATGGAGAAGTCGCAGTTTGGAAAAACTAAGGAATGTAGATAAAGAAATAAAAAATAGGGCTTCCTCCCTTGCAAAGATAATGCAAGCTCTATGTAGTGTGGGAAAAGGTAAGAAGTTTCCGTGGTGTAGTGGTTATCACATCCGCCTAACACGCGGAAGGTCCCCGGTTCGATCCCGGGCGGAAACATGGTATTTTTTTACTTTTATCTCATTCTACTTCTTGCGTGTTCCCATAGTTAGATATACGTGCCCATATCAGTTTTTGCTGCATTTTTCTCCAGTGTAGTAGATAGGGATTTGTAGCACTTTTTTCGTGCGGAAGAGTATCTTATGTTCACTTATCATCTGCTGGTAAACCTGGTATCGAACCTTTATCGCCAGTGGGCAGAATGGAAATGTGTGACTCTTGACGTGGGCCACATAATGCAAAAGAAGAAGCTCTTTTGTCCTCAGGGCATATGAGGGCATAAGGTCTCGCTGATTGGCCGATGATCCTTACCTCCTCCCCACCCCTAGGAAATTCCAAAGTCCAAGAATAGCCTTTGGCATTGAGAACCTTCTTCCTCTGGACATATGTATGTAGTATCGCTGGCCTGAGAAAAAATTAGAAGGAAGTGAAAGGACCCAGTCTGCTTCTTGTTACTAAGGGGTAACCAAAGTTGTGATAGCCGGAAGAAGCAGCTCCACGGGTTGCACATCCATGAGGTAGACCATCGCGAATTTCTGCAATGTATTCCATAGGGAAAGTGTGTCGATTTTTCAAAGAATTTGTTTAAAAATTAATGTTAATCTTCGGCTGGAGGAAGAATTCAATCTCTTTGATGTCAAATTCGATTGAGGAAAAAAATTGCTACACCCCCCAGCTACAGCACTGGCGAAAAATACAGCAAAACCAAAAAGGGTCAATGGTGCGCTGCTATATTATGGATTCACGAAAGTAGTAGTAGGAGGTAAAAGTACTGCAATTATGTTTCCGCCCGGGATCGAACCGGGGACATTCCGCGTGTTATGCGGATGTGATAACCACTACACCACGGAAACTTCTACTGCATGGACCTTGCATTATCTTTGCAAGGGAGGAAAGATATCGCCTCATAAATTCAGCTCTTCCAAACAGCTTCTAAGCCTTGAGCTTTGCAAATTCCTGGGTTTCCCATCCATGCGCAGGACCATTTTCCGCACTTTCATCTTCAATTCATTGGCATTGAATTAAACTTGTAGTCATGAGATACAGTGGAATCTCGATAACTCGAAGCTCAAGGGAAATTCCAGTTAACGAAAAATCGAGTTATAGAGGTTTTATGGATTCGAAGCTCTACAACACCATACATACAATGCAATGATACTGTATATCAAGATGTAATATAAACGTTACATGCGAGATTTCGTGATGTAGTGGTTATCACATCCGCCTATCGCGCGTAAAGCTAGTTCGATCCCTGGCGAAAATAAAATTTTTCATTTTGTCTCCCTTAGGATATATTACTTAAATGTAAAAAATTAAAATTTAAACATTTAAGCATGGTAAAATTCTTTGGTTCAACATAGGAATTGTGGCTAGTGGATGAACACCTGACCATTCATGACCTTTAGAAATCTGGGAAAGGGGAAATATGATAGGGAGATGAGTAAACCAAAAGCCTCTTCGCACAAGTGTACATGTACAAATGGGATATTGCTTTTTTTCCTAAGTAAATCTAAGTGTAAATTGCCTGAAATTGTGTGCTTGCCCTCACTGTGTCTGCATCATTTAAAGACCTTTCTTCCTACTTCTCGATCAACGTTAGAGCGACGCCACGTGTCCAGGCTCTTGCGAGGAGATCATCTGCTGTCGCAGCCGGAATTCCTGGATGCTCGCGCGGTCACGTCCCCTCTAAGACATACAGCGATGGCTTCATTCCTCGAAGCCAGGATACTGGGTGATGACGTAAGTGATGTGACTAACTTTTTCAGGTTCTCCAGATGGGTCGAAATTGATGCAGCTCAGTTATGAGGGCCCTCTACAAATTCGGTATTGTTGCAGGCCGGTTTTTTTGAGCCTCTACAAATGTTCTTGCACGAAGGAGAGCGAGACGGGGTGGGAATGTGTGAGACGGGAACCAAGAAAGGTCATAAGGTCTTGGGGCTCTGGATTTGTTCGGGATGAACAGTATTTCCTTTCCTTGCCTCCACCACTCACTTTTTATTTTTAGATAGGTTCATTCGACACCTGTCGTACATATCCAGTAATTCCGACGCATCAAAATAAAGATCTTGACTGCACTCTCAGCTTTCAATATCAGTGGGATTCTTGGATGGGAGATTATATTATTTCCTTAGACTCCGATATGTACCCCTATATAATGTAAATTGTAATGGATACCTAACGGTTAGTTGCATCGGCATGAAGAACCTGTAAGGTTGATGCAATATTTTAGAAGCCAGAGGCTGAAGAAACAAGTCAAAGTTGGAATTGTTAGATTTACCAGGAAGGAGGAGGAAGAAGAGCAAGAATGAAGATCGATGGGGGTTGCATGCAAACGATGGATGCAGATAGGACTTGACAAGATGTAATGACTGACTTGGCAATCAGTTTACGGGAAATTCAATGCAAGTTTTAAAAAAAGTATAAGAAGAGAGAGAAAAAAAGGACTCAGTCCGGCATTTCAGCCGGGCTGCAGAACGCTTCCTATTCACAGGCGCGATCCCACTACTGCTCGACACGGGAGGTTTTGGCTGCTGGGTTGCCCCCCTGACCCATTTCCCCCCTCCTTAGGCCACCTGGGGGACCAAGGCTACCCTCAGTCCCCCATATGGATGCCGAGCTTAGTGCGGACGCCCGGTCAACATAGGCGTACGTCCCACAGGTCCCCCGACTGCCACACCATCCCGAATCCCGGCCTCCAGGGTAGCTGGATTACAGGAGCGCGCCACGGCTCCCAGCCACTTCTCTCATTACCCCAGGCCACATTATGAAGGAACAGCTCATGCTCAGAGCATGGAAGGCTTCCCATCCCTGCGCATGCATCCTCTTCCTCATTTCCGTCTGTTACGCATGGGCAGAGAATGGGGTGGCCTGGAAATGGTGAGTATGGTGAGGCATTAAATGTTCCGATTTCGAAGTGTAATAGTTAATATCTGCCAAAAATGCAGGTCTCCGGTTCGATCCAAAGAGAAATCTTCTGATATTATTTTCCGTATATTTTTCACTTCGCTCTCCCTCTGTAAGCTGTTCAGTTCATGTATTTAAATATATTCGTTTCGTTCTATAGTAAAGTATCCAGACTCAAATTTTACCACTCCGGTAACTCTAACGATTCCAGGTTATTCTATTAGCGCCCTAAGAGAGATTCTTCAATTCTCCCTTTGGGATTAGACTCTTTTGGAGTGGTGAGATTGTCCAACTAAAAGAAAGCTGTCCGGAGTTCAAGAGGAGAAGGATGTTTCATGCCTAATGAACTAAGTTGTGCTCCATGGGTTCATAGTTTGACCGGAAAAGTTTGATGCAACTTTTTCCTGGTCAAATTTCCTAGTCAACATTTTGATCTGATGTATTTGCATTTTTTGTGAGCCTATAGCCGTAGATTCTCCGGAGAAGCTTTATGGAAAATATATGGTATGTAATTTCTAAAATTCTCATTACCCTAATTGGGAGCACTAGAATTCATTTTAGAGGAATTTTGGAAAATGGATCTATGGAATTTGACGTCGACTAAGGATAACGCATGTTTCACATGATATATTTGAGTACTGGACTGACAAGGAGAGTGTGACATTCATCCTCACTTCTTGACTAGGAATACTGACTAAATAATAATAATAAAACATGTCAGTTATCATGTAATCGTGTTATTATGTTATCATTCATTTATAAAAAGGATTCAGTTGGACGTTTTAGCCGGGCTGCAGTAACGCTTCCTATTCACAGGCGCGATCCCACTACTGCTCGACACGGGAGGTTTTGGCTGCTGGGTTGCCCCCCTGACCCATTTCCCCCCTCCTTAGGCCACCTGGGGAACCAAGGCTACCCTCAGTCCCCCATATGGATGCCGAGCTCAGTGCGGACGCCCGGTCAACATAGGCGAACTTCCTACAGATCTCCCGGCCTCACACCATCCCGAACCCCGGCCTCCAGAGTAGCTGGATTACAGGAGCACGCCACGACTCCCAGCCGCTTCATTCTTAAAGTCCAAAGCTTCGAAGCCTTGGCCAGGTTTCCTTTTCCAGAGCATGCACACTTCCCCTACTGTCTGTGACGTTTTGCACTTGTAGGTGGTTAAGGCTGAATGGAGCGAACGAAAATAAACGTGAGTTATCGTGGTGTAGTGGTTATCGCATCCGCTCCATAGACGGATTGTCTCCTGTTCTATTCCGGGCGAAAACATAGCCTTTTGTCTCTTTCACTTTTTATCTTCCCATATTTTCAAGTGCCTCATACTTGCTTCTGCTTTCAGAGATACAACAAAACGCATCTCTCTCTGATGCTTTTCCCCTTTGATTTGTTTCAATAGTATTTTAACTATGCAATTTACCTCCATCGGGATATCTCAGTATCTTCTTTTCTTTTGCATGTAGTAGACTTTCGCACAACTTTACCATGTAACCTGTTTGCTATGGGAAAAAAAAATTGCCTGAAGTTCAGTAGCTTTTTTTTTATTATCTTAAACAGCAACGGATTGGACTCCCCAGGGTATAATTCATGGTATCACTCTTGGTGTATTAATTTTTATTTTCTACAAATTTAACGTGTCTTTTTAAAGACATAGATCCATAGATCCAAAAACTAATTTTTAAAGTTTTGATTTGCCTTTAAGGGAAAAATGCATACAATTTTACCTTTGCCCATTTGTGTTGCAAAAAGACCTTTCCCAGATAAGGGTTAAATGTCGAGCCTCAGGGGCTCATAAGAGAAGATCGTTCAAGAGAACCGTAAAGGTGAGGGGGGGGGGGGGGCGTTCATGCTGTCACCTCCTCAAATTTTCCAGGCCTCATACTCCGCACGACAGGGTTTGACAGATTCCCAGGCGCGCGGCAGAGTGGGAGCACTGATCGACCTTCGGTCCAACTGTCACCTTTCTGTCTCCCACTGAGGAATGAGGCATTCAGGGCAGAGCTGACGTGGGATGGCGGCGCGTGGCACCATGCAGATTGCGTGGGAGCTGCAGAACAGGAACATGATAGCATCTGTTTTTTATGTTTTCGCATTTATGCATGAAATGTGGGAATTTCAGGAATTTGTCGTCGGATATGAATTGCTTGCGCCTTTATTTTGTTTTGTCGGCTTTTCCATCGCATGATTCACTCGTAGGCTGGTTTTAACTCGCCAGTCTTATTTTTACTGCGGGAAAAACCTTGGGATTTCCTAAGTAAAAATTCATCTAATATCTTAATTTTTTTCCTTGATAGCTTCACTGCAAACGGAAAGAGAAAAAAGCATTCTAATGATCCAATGGAATAACCTAGAATCACTAGAGAAACAGTGACAGGAGAGAGAACATTTACCTTTTCTGGCAGAAGCAGTCAATTACGTCATACTGCATGGATGCAGAAACACACAGTAGCATAGAATGAGGCAAAGCTGGAAAAACAAAAGACTATGTTTTCGCCCGGGATCGAACCGGGGACCTTCCGCGTGTTAGGCGGATGTGATAACCACTACACCACGAAAACTCAGTTGTACGTTCTTTCTTCCTTTAATCTTATGACTCCTGGCCCTCCTCATATCATTTTTGCAGTACTATTCTCCGCCCATAAATGTGAAAATCGCAAGTATGGGAAGCGTGAATCAGGCTTCAAAGATTGAAGTAGGTGGTGTTGCGTGACGATGTTGTCTGACAGGAAGGCTGAAGCTTCTGCGAGTCCTGGCGTGCTCCTGTGATCCAGCTACTTCGGAGGACGGGATTTCGTGATGTTGTGGGCAGTGGCATAATTAGGTAATTTGCTGCCCGGGGCGAGTGACTGTTACGTTTTACTGGAGAATGAGATTATTAAATATTTCTGTTATTCAGGACTGATTCTCAGCACAAATAATGTAATCAAAATCAATTCTTACAAACAAACGACTGCAATCAAAATTCAGCCCTTCTTGATTTACTGGCTGCAAAATCTTTAATAACTTCGCTGAAATCAATGGAAGAAGCAACTTGATGTTCGATTGACAAGATAACAATATTCTTAAGTATTTCTTGAGATATTGTAGATCACAGGTATGACTTAATCAGCTTCATTTTGCTGAAAGATGACGTTTGCTGCCTCAGTCCAGAGGGCGGCAAACGAGAAAAAATCGCAAAATCATTTTGCCAGTGGGCGGCAAAATGAAAAAATTTTTTTTAAATAAAAATTTTTTTGAAAGGCTATTTTGCCGCCCTCTGGACTGTGGCGCCCGGGGCGACCGCCCCACTTGCCCCCCCCCCCCTAGTTACGCCACTGGTCGTGGGGTCGTGAACCTATGTTGATCGGGCGTCAGTTTAACTGGGGCATCCATAGCAGGGCCTAATGACTTGGTTGGGGACAGCTTTCATCAATGTTCCCGTTTGCTAAACCTCTGGGAGTGTATTGAATATCCCTCTCTTCAGAGGGATAGTCTTCCCCCTTTACATTCCCCCTCCCCCTCTTTACATTGAAAGCGATTTTACCAAGATTAGTTCTTTAGAAATTTCACTTTCTATGTATGAACCCTTGAAAAGTTGCAGTGTCGATGGGATGTGTCTTCCTGTTTTTTTTTTTTTTTTCATTTCCATGAAAATAAACCACTAAAAATGGCTGCCTAATTATTACAAAAATACAATTTAAAAAAATTTACGAAATCATCGTAATTACTTGTAACATTGAATTTTATTGTATTGTATTTATGTGTCTGATCTGTACTCCGAAAGTGCATTTTATTTTGCAACTGTATTGGAACTTTCTTAGTTTCCCGTATTTCTTAGTATTCATACTCCTACACATATGTAATCCTTGAGGAAAAAATAATACCTGTATGTCGCATTTCATGGTCTAAGCATTGTATTTTATTTAAGCCTTGAAATACATATAATTTCATATGTATTAAAACTTTTTCCATTTATTTATGCCAATTAATTACTATTCTGAATTTAAATATATTGCGCACAGAAATAAAAGAATGCCTTTTTTAAAGTTACTACAAAATATATTGTTGGGGCTGGGGAAACTTGAGGGGTGGGGTGGCGCTGGATTGATTTCTCCCACTGGACGCCGAAAACCCTCGGAATGGTCCTGTGAACGAATGTGCACGAATATGTATGAGTGCGTGGATATTTTTTTTATCAGCGGATTTGGTAAATCCAGGTGGTACGTCTCTTTAGGAACTGGATTTCTTTTCATATAGATTTTTTCTTATAAATATCTTTGAACTATGATGCATTCTGACTTGGTCGATTTCCAGGATCGGAGTCTCAGGAACATGGCGCCCACCTATGTTCGCCCGAAGCCTCCCAAGACTAAATTGGAAACCAAGCGATCGGAACGTTTGTCGGCGGAGAGTGGAAGTAGCCATATGCCTTGGCTAGATCTAGTTATGCTAGACCAATAGGTGGTCGGCTATGTGCAGGGTGTCCTAGAAGGCATACACTATTGCAAGCCTTCTTGCTGATTGAGCTCGAGGACTGGAAATCTCCCGTTATGCCTTTCAGCCCACCCGTTAGAAGTCAAATGCATGAAGTATTGATAAGGTTGCGCAAATAAGTTAGCATGTGAATTTTGCTTCATTTTAGCGTTATTATTCCCTCACTTTTAATATCTGGCTAGGTAAAGGTCCATTAGGCCTTAGGATGACCTGTGGCTTATAACTCGATAGTTGAGCATGCCCAGCAGTAGGCCTAGAAAGTGGCAATCGAGATCAAACTAACATACTGGCCTATGGACTTGGGCACTGTCTTTGAGGAAATTAATTTGGAGGGGCCACACAGGATTTTGACTCGTGCAGAAACTACTCATATGGACGCCATATGGTGGCAGTCCTGCTTGATTTTTCATGGCAATTTGTGAGTCATGAGTTTTTAAATGAGTTTTTTCACTTGACATAAGCATCCATGTAATCCACATAACCTAACCTATCCATGTGTGGGAAGTGTCACATTGCATTGATGTCTTGAAAGGTCTTATAGAAGTCAAATAAAAAATATGATGGTGATATGTATTTTGGAAAAAAATTTATGTCTAAAAAATTTATTTATCTATACTAATATTGCAAAATTAGCCTTGAGATGTGATGAAATGACCATTCTAATGAAGCTTTTTGTAAGCTTCTCTAATATACCTTTAGAGCAAAGCAGAGCATGCTTAAGGTTTTGGCAAAGAATGTAATATATTTCACAGGAGGGTAAGCACTTCCAGTATGTCCTCTGAAGGTTATGGTTATGAGCATACCCCCTGGGGATATTGTGTTGCTCCTTAAGTTAGGCCAGGTTAGGTTAGGGGGGGGGGGGGGGTTTATTATATATAAGAGGAAACCCAATCAATGTAGCATGTTTCCAGTTGATTTCTTATGGAAACATTGGAGACTGAGGGAGTACAATTTCATTAGGTGGTATGTGCTTAACCATTACCCCCTCTGAGATCAAATAAAAGAATGTATTCATTTAGTTTTTATTTTATATTCATGTTCTATGTTTATTAAACTTTTTTTTAGGCACTTCAGAAGGAAGTTGGAATTGTGAAAGTTGCTTGAATACATGAAACTTCAGTGACAACAGTGTAGTGGAAGCTGTGAACAATTCTATGGTTTGACTCTTATTCAATCCAAGCCCTTGTGCATAAATGACCAACACCCTTTTATAAGGACCCTTTTGGTTGAACTGATTAAGTGTGACACTCAGAGCACTTTAGGCATTTCATCATGATGAATGTGAATAATGAGCCTGCCATGAACAATTTTGGTGGAGGACAAGCCCCTGTTGGCCCTGATCCCAATCAAGCTCCTGCTTGGCTGAAGATTTTAGCAAGAGCAGTGGGCATATTTTGTGGGCTCTGTAAGTGTGATTTCAAGTTGATAATGGATTACACTGTTGACATACTGTTTGCTATGAGTGGTTGACGCCTAGAAAATACTAAGAGAAAATGACCAGACAAGGTTGCACTGCTCAACTTTATACTTGATGGGAATTAGGCTCTTATGTTAATAGGATGGATTTTATGCTTAAAAAAAAATTAGACTAAGGAGAAACTAATTATTTTTAAGGTTTCCTATCACACTAAGCGTGTGACTTGGGAAACCGTTTCAAAATTATCGGAAGTAACATAGAACACAATCTCAAGTGCAGTCAGTTGGAAGTTACATTAAGAAAAAGAAAATGCCTGGTAAGAAGGAGTTTTTGAAAATTTCCCATTAAGCTTTGAGGTGCATGAAGATGAAAAAGGAAGTGTCAAAAAATAGATATAAATAGAACATGATTTCTACAGAGCAGTTTTAAAGTTATAAGATGTGTGGGCCATAGGCATAGCATCAATGCAAAAAGTGGTGGGGGCACAAGAACTGCATTGTCCACATGCATTTCATGCATCTTTTCTTTTTACTGTAACTCTTTTTTTCTTTTTTTAAGGTGGGTGGGTATGTGCCCCATCTTGCTCCATAATGCAATGTCACTATGGTGGACGTTTTGTAGTTGAGCATGAAAACTATTCAATGCAGCTTAGTGCAACTTGAAGGATTTTAACATGTCATTAAAAGAATATCCTAAATGGTAATTTTATGCCTTGTCAGGCTCATGCCTGATGTAACTTCATCTGTATATGCAGCATGTGCAGCTATCGGTTACATAAAATGTAGCTATGAGATGTTAAGCTTGTAATGTTGCCTCTTTTGGAAACTTTTGAGTAATAACACTGCTTCCATCAAGTAATTACATAATCACCCTGTATATCAATAAAGTCACTTGGAAGTGGCATTGGTACACATAGACCTACATCACTCAAAGAAAATGGGTTGTGGTTTTGAACTGTCATATCTGGTCTTCAACCCATTGTTTCCTTTCCACAGTGGCTATAATCTTGGGATTCCTGATGATGTTTAGCTTCAAAGCCATCTGCATAGGTGCTGCCATCATACAAGTGTGAGTGCCAAAGGAATTATTAGTCCTATTCTATTAATGATGTGCAAGAATGACAGGTGCCAGGATCCTGGGAAGCATTGATGTGACTGTGTCTTTCTTCATTCTTGAATAGCACATAATAGTTGTATGGCAATGTTTTAAGATTGTGTTAAACCTCAGATATTGAAAGCTGAATCTGGTGGTAAAAACATCAAATATTTCAAGTTGTCAGGACTGTACAAAAGCCATTTTAACTGACTACTTTCTCAATCTATGTCCAGTTTACCTAATGACTTTAGCAGCTGAAAATGCTAACTCCATTAAGATTCTGGGGAAGAGTAAAATACAGGGTGGCACATTTAAAAGTGGACCCACTCGGCACTTGTTAGTGGCAGCAAAGGTTATTGGAAGTGAATGAGCATGCATTGTCGATGGTATGATACAGGGTCCACTTTTAAATGGGCCACCCTGTATAATTGAATCACAGGTTCAAGAAGTTTGGAGGTATTTTTTGAGTCTCTTTGCAATAAGGACTGAATTGAGCATATGGAAAAAAAAATATATTACTAAATTTTGAGCAATATAAATATCAAATTGACAAATAATTTCAAAAAGTACAGCCACAAAAATGCAACTTTGCCATAGTTGGATGCTCCTCTTCTGGAAATTCCAGAACAAGAGCATCCACCTTAGGTGTTGTCCTTCCAGTCACACTCATAGTGTCCATTCTTGGTATTGTGACTCAGATACAGTCAACCCTAAATATAATTCTCACTGTTGGTCATTGCTGATTTTTGCGTTACAATGAGGGTGGCACTATATCAGTTTATCTACAGTAGTGCTCAAAAGTATTAGCACGATGTGATTTTTCGGCATAAATCAACTGAACGCTGAGAAAAAGCGTTCCGACTGGAACACAACATGCGAGACTGTTTCAAACTGATCTTCGTAGTTTGAACACAGAGAGATCGTTTTGATTTTTAAATGATTTTTTCATGTATTTTCTGTTGGCGTCAACTGTGCACCTGTAATACGAGGTCTGGCAATAGAGTTCCCGGACTGATTTTTTTGTGAGTCTGTCAATATAACAAATATTATTTTCATTCCATGGACTGATAGATTAGACTGTTGGGCAGTGCTGTGTCAGTTCTCATCTGACTAGCACCTTGAATGAGAGTTTGGCTGGCAATGTAGCAACGCAGAGTGTAAGGCGTCTGTCATATTCCCAGAATGAAGCAATGCTTCATCACATTTTGTCTCGAACCGGGGAATACAGCTGCAGTAATCCATCAAATGTTGCAGAAGTGTGTTGAAAAGTTCCTTGTTATGCTCCAATAATTTAAAATAACCTTCAAGGTCTTTAGCAAGTAGTCAAGATGCTCAGATCCACCTCAACCCCAACCATCACCAATCATTCACCCAAGGGATGGCTGAACCAATCATTATTTTCAATGTCATTTCTACTGGCTGAAAGCCGTGAAAACTATTCAAGATTCTTGGAGTATGACAAGACAATTCTTGCAAAATTTGATGGATTACTGCAGCTGTATTCCCCGGTTCGAGACAAAATGTGATGAAGCATTGCTTCATTCTGGGAATATGACAGACGCCTTACACTCTGCGTTGCTACATTGCCAGCCAAACTCTCATTCGAGGTGCTAGTCAGATGAGAACTGACACAGCACTGCCCAACAGTCTAATCTATCAGTCCATGGAATGAAAATAATGTTTGTGATATTGACAGACTCACAAAAAAATCAGTCCGGGAACTCTATTGCCAGACCTCGTATTACAGGTGCACAGTTGACGCCAACAGAAAATAGATGAACAAATAATTAAAAAACCAAAACGATCTCTCTGTGTTCAAACTACGAAGATCGGTTTGAAACAGTCTCGCATGTTGTGTTCCAGTCGGAACGCTTTTTCTCAGCGTTCAGCTGATTTACGCAGAAAAATCACATCGTGCTAATACTTTTGAGCGCTACTGTATATATAGACCTACTCTCAGTTAATGCTCACAGAAATGCATTCTAAAAGGAATGGCTAGGTTCTCTCAGTAGCCGATAGGCTGATTTAATGTCCCATATGAGACATTAAATTATCCCTTTTGTTAGGGGTGATTCCTTTGTAGCAATTTATGCTAATAGGCCATTTTGTATCAATTGCTTGAGTCCAATGATTTTCATCCCTTTCAGCTCCTAAGGGGCATTTCATTTCCTTACAAAAAAAAAGTCCTTGACAGCTAAAACTAAGAAGAATCAGGCCTAACTCATCCAACAGCTGGCACTCAACAAGAGCTTTTATGTTTAACAGCTCTCTAACCTAAATGACTTAAGATTGAACCCTATGAGTTTAACCTTCTAAGACCTGGGTGACATCCATGTGCCAAATCTTTTGGGCTTTATTTTTTCAGAGGAGGTTTGCTGCACCCATTCACCCATAGCTAACATTCCCCATACAGCAGATTACATGAGCTTTGTCTCTTTTTGACTATCAACATAGAAATTGAATTATAAATTATTTTCTTGGGATTTTTCTACAAAAATATTTAAAAAATGACTGAAGAAGTTTGTGAATATTACACTTTCATATTTCCTCCATCAGAAGCAGAAAACTAGGTACTTGTGAAGCAAAGCAGTTAGCCAAAAATATTGGGATTTTGGCCCCAAAACCAAAATTCATGAAATACATATACACTCACTGCCCAAAAAAGCAACACCAAAGAGTCACGCAATCCATATGAAATTTGAAACACAAGCTTAAAGCAGTGTGTTATGAAACCAATTTGAGTACCAAGGACATGGGATTGAAAATTCACCAAAAAAAACTTGCCAAATGCACAAGAAATGAAGGGCAGGGGCAAAGGCACTGATAACATTAGTTTCCTTTTCTTTTCCCATCAAGCCCTGTCAGTATTGGGCTATTAAATGTCTAACTGCAAGATGAAATCTCCAAAAGCAATTTCAACTACTTCTTCAAGCATTTGATTGATATGAGCACACACACACATCAACCTGATGCAAGTTAAGCATCCCAAGTCAGATCACACATGCATACTTATTAAATGAATAGAGCATGTAAACTTCAGATATTCTGATTCAGTTTTTGTAGACACTTTTACTCCTGCTCTTGGATTTATTGGTGTAAATTGTGCTCCCTCTTGATATGAAAGAGCATCAGGATCCTGATTAACCCTTTCACAGTCCAGTTTTTCCTAAACCTACTTGTGGCACAACTGATATTTTATGGCATATGCATGTAATGGTTAATAAGGATATGAGGGCCCAATCAATGCAAGGTCAGAGATCCATCTGATCCCAACATAGAAGTCCTTCTCCCTTCCACCAAGACGACTTCTGAGTGTTATGCAGTGGGATGTGTGACTTCACAAGGCAATGAAGCAAGGGTGAATGGAAGGGACTGCAGTGTGCAGAGTATACATAAGAAAGGTCCATAACTTACCCCAAGTACACACCCCCCAGGTAGGACTGTGTGCACACAAGATGTACAATACCCCAGCCCCCCCCCACACACTTAATAGTCTCATGGAAACTCATGATCTGTCCATAAACAACAGGCTGGAAAAGGTTGCAAAAGTTTCTGTAAGCTTTGACAGATCATTTGGCTAAATAAACAATGTAGTGGGTACGAGTGGAAAGGATACACTTCTGAAGAAAAAGACTATGATGTCCAAATCTACATAATTGCTCTGAAATGTCTAACCAGCAGCTGCTGCTATGCTTCTGTCCCATTGTGTGCTCTTATCAATTCATGCTGTAGGTGAAAATGCCACTCTTTTCCAAAACAATAATGTTGCTAAGACTGACTACACATCATTTTTCACCAAGAATTGAGAATAGACTAATTGAAGTGAGAATTAGACTAGCTTCTGATTCCCTCAAATGGGAATGCTCCACAAGGAGTGTCTCTACAATGTGGCAGACAAGAAGGAAATGTATCAACTCAGAGTAAAAGGGAACAAGCTATCTCCCCACAAGTTTTGCTTGATGTCTCTAAAATATAATCCTAAGTGATACTTCATGAAATGCTCAAGAGAATGCATCAAAATTATCAACTGTTCACATCCATCTGCTTACTCCTCAAAGAGCTATGTTTTTAACTTGTTCTTCCCAAGGGAAAACAAGGCTCTTCCCAAGCTATATGCAGCAATGAATTTCATGATAACTCCAAGAAAAGTAAAAAAGTAGCAATACTATCTAACAGCATTGACAGCTCCAATTAAAAAATGCAGCATGGACCCCAAAACAGTAGGTATAGGAATAAATGAATATGCATCAAATGAAAAGCACATTATTACAGTGTGTCTTGAAAAAATAGTTAGCACTTCAATATTGATCTTGTCTTGTGTTATATAGAACTTTAAAAGAAAATTTTTTGGAGTCAGTTAAAAAGAGAAGAGATTAAGCTTTCTTTTGCTGAAAACCACATGAAAATCAATCAGTTCTGAAGCGAGAATATTAAAAAGGGGACTATAATTCACCATCATTTAAGGACACGAAGGTGTCCTCCTTGATGCCAGCTCACCTTCGGGCACTTAAAAAAGATTTTCTACAACTGACTGAACTGTTTCTGCTCTGACCCTTGCAACCTCTGTGGAGATTCTCTATTTAAGTTCATGGAGAGATTGAGATCTCTACTTGTCAGTAGATCTGATTCTTTAAGTGATCCCACAACAATAAATCTGAAGAAAGATCAAAACTACAACTAGGCCATGGGAAATACATCCTTCTTGATATCACATTTTCCCAAAGAATATCGTTAAGAGATCCAGCAAAATGTGTGATTGGTTATAAGTTGCACTGTCCTGCTAGAACCGCATCTGCTCTGCATATGTGAAAATCAACATTTCTGGCAAAAACGTATGCAAGGCAAAAAAAAAAGCTTTTCATATTTCAGCAAATATTTCTTCCATGACTTGCTTCTGAGTTCATGGATCTTTCGGCAATCTTCAAAAATGGAAAGCAAAATCTCTGCTCATTTTAAACTACCACAAACAATTTTATTTTAAATTTAATATAATAGAAGAAAAATAAAATCTTGCAGGATTAAATTTTTTTTAGACACCTTGTACTTCTGGGGAATGTTAACCCTTTCGTGCATGAATTTTAAAGCAAAATAAAAATATGCATTTTTTATCATTTAACATTTAAGGAAGTACTCTGTTGCAGAGTAGGATAAATATTTTCTCCCGCAAACCTGAGGCAACAAATCAGAATTTCCCAGGAAGGATATGCAAGTGGAGTAAGCAGGTTGGGCAGAACCCGCCCACCCACACATTTCCATTCCCACGAACCTCATTCAAAGGTTCGCAAGGGTTTTCCTAGCCTGCTCTGCTGTAGTAGTAGAATGTTCCACCACTAGAAAGCAACACTGAACAGATTATGTGCCCTTGAGTTGACTGCATGCACCAAAAGTTTCAGGGTACATGTACCATGGCTGAAAACCCATCATCATCGGCAAACATTTTGCTATCCACTACAGTGTACACCATGTATGAAAGGGTTAAAGCAGAAGTTCAAAGATAGGATTAACACTTAGAATGAACATGAGGACACATGCTCTGAAAATTTTCAGAAGCTACTCAGAGACCAGGCATAGTGTTATGCCTAGTCATGTTGCTGGGAAAATGAGAATATTGTTGAAAGCAATTATTGGTAAAGCCAAATTTATTGGCAAGACAGGATTTTTTAAATATAATTTTCTGTTTAAAAAATTCCATAACTTTTCTGATACGATGGAAAGTTGTGGATTGGAATTTAGCACAGATTTAATGCAGTATCAAATATGGACATGTTAGTTTCGATTGAAAATTCTAAGATAATACCATAATATATGTTACACTGAGGATAAAAGGCTACGCATGAAGATGTCTGGAATAGCACATGTGACTGTATAGCTGCATATTCACTTGGTTGCCTCCATGTCTTGTCTCTGATGTAACAAGCCCCCACTTCTCCCTCCAACACTGAGCCCAGAAAAATCTTAGTTCTTTCTTGACTTGTTTAAAACATTGATACTGACCTCCTGCTGCTGGCGGAGATATGGAGTGAGTGTGCGAGCAACATCAAGAAGTATGGCACAGGGGACAGCTGAGTCAGTGGCCCCAATGAAGTTGCTATGACGGTTCTGATAGAGAGAATCATAGTGGCAGGCCAATATCAGGCGACGAGAAGCTCTCGGGTCCCAAGTTGCAATGATGTTGGAAAATGGGACCTGTCCATTCATGTCTTCATCCACATATGGAATTTTGCTTGTGAAGTCATCAGTCTCAACTGTCCACTCATATGATTCCAAGGTGTCTATGATGTGCTAAGACCAAAACACACCACCATTTAGGTACATATAAAAACTTCTTCAGGTCAAACTTCATTTCCTTCCCAAGATGAGAACTGAGATAATGAGAGTCATGCACTGGCAACAAATAGGATAGATCACCTTACACAAGTTCCAGGTCAGAATTACCCATTATGCCTGGACCTTAATATAACTGAAGGATATGGCCTTCTCAATATGTAACCAGATCTTTCTCAGAATCTTATTTGGATTGATTGCTATTAAGGTCCTCAAGGTGTCTAATTAGATAAGACATGAGGATCATTCCATTCAAACTCAACCAATATTAATATAAAAGTCACCCAGCCATATCAGATTCATGAGAAAAATTCTCAGCAAATGCAGACAATGTAACAACCTCATAAAAAAAACTAATCACATCCATTGGATCTGCATTTAACAAGATGTCACCGCCCCAACATTGCAGGGAAAACAGAAAAACCAAGTGTATGGCAAAATTTCAATATCAGGAACCGTCCATCATACAGAGGTGTGAATAACTTCAACTGGAGCTCTTCAATAGGTGAACAATTCATTCCATATATCCTTTTAGTTGGAATGAGATTTCAGCATCATAGTTGAGTTTGAAAGTGAGAAAATTAGGCATATTAGACCCCTAAATAACCTTATGTGGGGAGAGAAAAGACAAGTCTCTTGTTACAGTAAGTTGTATTACACTTTCATGTGCAACAATAAAATAAGTTATTTGCTTGCCTTTTGATCTCATGGAGAGAAATCCACCTTAAAATTTGAATTTTCTCATTTTCTCAAACTCAACTATGATGCAGAAATCTCATTCCAACTCAAAGAATGTATGGAGCAAATTCTTCACTTATTGAATAGCTCCATTTGAAGCTACCTACCTCCATAAAATGAATAGTTCCCAAGTTCCCATACATGAGGTTTTTCTGTTATCCCCCAAAGTTCACAGGGTAATATCTTAATAAATGCAGATCCAATGGTAGTGATCCTTTTTCCTTTTTACTGGGTTGTTAGATCGACTGTAATCACTGAGAATTTTTATAGAAAAATCTTGTATGGACAAACACTGCCTGGTTGAGTTAATATGGAATTTCACCTTTGAATGTCAGAAGTATATCAGTCTTGTTGGCAAAGCTCAAAAAGGGCTACTTTAGAACCTAGCAAAACACTATTCACTTTCTTTATATTTACATATCTTGGCCCTTCCAATGATTATTTCCCAAGACTTGAAAGCATACCAGAGGCCTATAGAGAATAGCAAATAAGCTACACATCCTATTGTTTTGATTTGTAGAGGGTGACTCCTAAAGCCAAAAAGTCAATTCCTGAGAAAAACATTGGAGTGCAATGTATAAAGATAATGGATTTTAGTGGGGGGGGAGGGGGGGGTTATTGAATACTGTGGAAAACTGAATATTTTGATTTGAAAATATGTCAATTTTGCCCATTTTTCCATCACTACTACATTTCACTAGTTTTCAGCAACCTGCAGAAGAAAAGTTATTGTCAAAAATAACATTCACATTAGGCTCAACATTAGAGAGAATTGTGAGGCTAGGCATTGGGAAAAAAATTTAATCTGGAGGCAGGTAAATTTGATATGCTCAGAGGGTGGAGACATGGGCTATGGGGGAGACTACTGACTCTTATGGCAATAGCTTGTAGAACCTAATTGCAACAGAGAGGTTGTGATTGACATGGCCTGCTCAATGATGATGCTTATAATAAAAAAAATGAAGAAAATCTACACTTTTCATGTCAACTGGACAAACCTGGGTGACTTTCTCAAGAAGCAACTATTAATATCTGTTGCTCATGAAGCTCTGATTTGTATAGAGAAACAGTTACAAGATTACTAATAGAACAGGACTCTCCAAAAAATAGAAAATTACCAAACTTATACAGATTCTAAAATGTAGAATATTGTTAAAGGATCATTTTGTTCCTACTTAAACTAACCTTTCGGACCAGGGCATGATTGGTGGTGCCAGGCACTCTCCTTATCATAATGGGATGAAGAAGAGACAGGAAGGCTTCATTATTATTCAGAGAAGCCAAGTATTGTGTCTTGTCATCTGCCAGCTTTTGGACATTCCCTGCATAGGCATCCTAGAGCAAGCATCCCATAAATTGTAAGAATTTCCTTTGAAAATCAAATTATGCAAGGACCCTATTCCCAGTCTGAATGCACAGTTAATGAAATGCTCACATGCTCTCTGTTGAGAGGACAAGTAGCTGGGTTTTGAGCTCTGCAGACTCCAAGGAGAAGATTGATGATCATAAGGATGGAACGGGATAGAGACATGATGAGTCACTGCACCAGATTCACCTTGGCTTTCAACTGCTGAGAATTACCCCAAATGCATGAGAACAAGTCTGAAAGTATTAGGCCTACCTACACCAACATCAAATCTGTTTAAATTGGCTTAGTAGTGAATAAATGTGTACCACCTCTTACCATTGGGCATGTTTTTTCTATCATGCACAAAAAGAGGTGAGAGGATATCATGGGAGAAACATGACATCAAGCCAATGAAGTCCTGTTAAATGTTACATGAATACATTTGCAAATAATTATAACTTTAAAGAAATTTCATTATTTGTAAGTGAATCCATACTACCCTTAACATGAGATTCACAGGCCTACAATGATTTACAAATGAATCACACCAGCTTTAACATGTACAACATATAGCTAATATCACTGATATCATGGGAGATATACCCTAATATCCCTGGATGCACCATAGCCTAAAAGGCTGTCATTTGGCCAGCTGCCTCAGCCCTAATTAAAGGGACAAGCTGAAAATCAACCAACTCATAATATCACCTCAGTTGGTGAGATCTACATTCTATAGAAGAGAGCTTGACCTCTAAGTTGTGTCCAAGCTAGCTTTCTGAAATGAAAAAGGATGTCTACGGGTAGGCCTAAAAGTCATAAAAGCTGTTGAATTTTCTAGAGTGATAACTTTCTTCATGTTACAAGTGCCACGTATATTATTTTCAGCAATTTCAAGCAGAGTTCCTACTAAGATGTAGGATTTCACCAAAGTCATATTGTCAGGGCAGTGGGTTCCCTCAAAGCAGTGAGCAAGGAATAGAGCTCTTAATGGGTGATTTCTAAAGTTGATTTCAATGCAGATGCCTCCAGGCCAAAAAGAATTTCCCTGCTTTCCAATGAGGCATCTTAAATTAGTTAAAATGCCTATATCCTATCCTAACAATGCAAGAAGTTTTTAAATGATAATGATATCCTTCAATAACAGAGCTGTCTAGTTTTGTGCTGATAGCTTCAAATCTTCCCACAAGGCAAAGGAAGCATCTTCCTCTATCTTTAAAGACATGACTGTGTTCGGTAGGCTGCCAGAAGCTTCTTCACGTTAGGGTGAAGTTAGCGGTCATGATTCCCAGCTAGGCCAATAGCACTACCAATATGAAATTGCATAAGTGGTGGGAATTAAATTGCCAGGCATAGTAATGTCTATTACATGGGAGAAACCACCTCTCAAGGCTTTCACGCACCACAGCAAAAAATGGAAATGTCAAAGATGGGTCGAATCCACTTGCAAATCACTTTAAAAGCAGAAATATGCCTGATCCTAACGTCGGTCACCACCATTAGCACGCAATCAATAGGCCTAGGTTAGATAAGGCTAGGGCCTAAGCCAAACTTTAGGTTATGGGGCTTACTAGCTCGGACGGCTCCAAGTCTTCGAGTTTCAGAGTAAAAAGGGCATGTATGCAAAAGAACTCTCAACGATGATATTCAAGATTCGCAAGGCTTGAAATGGTTGAGCAGCGAAAGTAAAAGTAGTAAGTGGCCGCCATACCGAATTCGAAACAGCACGTGGCTGTTTCTGCAGCCTCTGCACTCACCGAAGGAGTCACGTGCCAAGTGGGAAAAGACCCATGAAACCCATGATAGTAGGGCCGCCCAGAGGTTTCCAGGGGCCCGGGCCAAAACTAAACCGGAGATCCCTTGGGGGCCCCCCTTGGGACCCCTTGATACGTGGGGCCCCGGGCAGATTGCCCCAATGCCCCCCCCCCCCGGGCGGTCTTGCATGATAGTACTGTATCCCAGAGTTCCCGTGCCTCCCACTTTTTCCATCCACGCTACGCTTATGGTAGGGGATGAGCTATCCCTCCGAGTTAGCCCTGTAAGCTCAAATGCGCAATCATCGTGACATTTTTTCAACACATCAATCATCCTGTGTCTCGAGTTGCAATTGAAAATTTATCAGGAGAAAGAAATGAAATATACGATATGCGATAAGTACTGTTCCAGTTGTTCATAATAGGATATGCTTTACCCCAATAAATCATATGCAGCAAAATCTGAGACGGAATCTCAGGGATTTCAGGGAAATTTATCAATCTTCAGATATTAAATTGTGCCCCAGTTTTATATCCGAATTGAAGTTTTCCAGCTGGACCACAGCTGCAGAGTCAGGCCCGCCCCAGTTGACCTTAAAAATTGCTGGATCAGAGTCTCTCAGCTTAAAATTCAAGGTGAAAACAGCTACAATCTTCAACTGGACCACAGCTGTAAATTCAAACCAACTCTTGCAGGGAAGCAGTTGAAAAGTAACGTCAGGTCCAAATTGGCTCCTAGCTACAATGAATTGAGAATGTGTTTTTTTGTTATTCTTGCCGGGTGTCCATCTACGAAAGCTGGAGCTGGAAGATCTCTGTACTAAATTCTAACATGAAATTTTCAGCTGGAGACAGCCATTAAAACCAGCTGCGATTCAGCTAGCAAATTCCAACTCTTTGCCAGCCGAAAAAGGTTTGAATTAATAGCTTTAGTCCAGTTTGAAAATTTTCGGCAGGGAATACTGAGGAGTGCTGTCGCGCTGACGAGATCCTGATTGCGAAGCTTATCGTTTCCGTTTCGGGCTGAGCTTACAAGCTGCTCGAGGAAATAATGCTTCCTTTAATTGCATAGCAACCACGATAACAGGTCGATAAATTATCCATCATTGCCATCCGGCTTCGGCATCGAAAGCCCAAAGTTTTCATCCCACTATTAGACCATCCCAGGTAATCCACTTATTCGACCAATATTGGCCCGACATTAAGCCAATGCCAGGCCAATATTGGCCCGATACGGTGTGCTACTGGGAATGAGCCTACCAGTGATCGTCAGTCGTTGAGAATCATTATCTGTTACGCGACGAAGGTATAAAAAATAGAAAACATGCACGATCGATCGATCCCGATGACACCGAAGCTCCGCTTTCGATCGGACGTGTCGACGCGCACACTAATCTCGCGACAATCAAACTTTCGAACCACACGTGTCAATGGGGTGGGGGGGAAATAGGCTCGAAATGCCGTGAGGATGGCACGGCACAGCATGGCACAGGAGTGACTGACTCCGATCCTCTTTCGCTCCCTTTCCTCCCTCAGCCCAGAATATCCTCATGTAATATTCCGCTGACGTCACATCCCTATCCCGTGGGGAAACGAACTGATTCGAGGCCCTGTCAGCTTCTCATAACTCCACGCCCACTACCACCGACTCTAAGAAAAGTGAAGGGGAATCGGGTTCTCGAAAAGTAGAGCCCTTGATGGACGCCTTTAGATCGCCGATCGATGAAGGAAAACTGAGGAAAATTTGAGTCGATCTTCTCGTCGACGTTCAATTCATCCTGGCGATCGAGGGGAATCCGCAGGGAATATCCCAGACTCTCCTGTGGGGAAGGAGAGAAAGAAGAGGGAGATAATAATAGCTCCTCTATCGTGCAGAGAATGAAATTCCCCGAAGAGAGCCGGTATTTTAAGCAGGCGATGACGATGTGACGGCGTTACAGTTCACAGCCCCCTCGGCATCACTAGCAACAGCTGTTCCTTCGAGCGGGGTGAGTGCGACACTGGTAGGAACGCGAATGGAAAGTGAAGGGATGGACTGCGATGGACACGCCTGGGACCTCATTCTCTTAGTGCAGCACCCAATACATCACAAGGAATTGTGTTTATGTGGATGAAAGCATGAAACTTGGCTGAGGGATTGCTCAGACATAGATTATCAATCTCAGATTGTCAATATATTCATAGAATATATTGACATTGAAGCTCACATTTAAGGTCATAAAGATCAAATAATGTCAAAATATATTTTAATAATGATATAAATTTGATCTGTTGCGATGAGACGATACCATACGGAAGACGGATCTTGCTGAGTCACTCTCAATATAAATAATGATTTGAGAAGAGAAAGAGGAAGAGAAAATTCTGTGAAGCCGAGCTCTTCTTGAGTTTTTTTTTCTGTTTCCTTCCTTCACTCGAGTTTTTGGGTGGTTGGAGCCCAGAGAGAGACGAGCGCGGAAAAAACATGAAAATGAGAAACGTCCCGAAATCGACAGGAATGTGAAGCGGGAAACTTCCTCGAGCCATTTCTCCCACTTTAGTCATTCCAACACGTGGGACCTGCGGAAATAGACCTCGCACTGGACACGTTTCCCCGAATGCAAGTGGACCGAGATTCGTCAAGAGAAGTCCTTTCCTTCGATAAGTCGCAAGGATGATGGGGAAAACCAAAGTTTCCCTTCATCCTTAAGGTCGAGCTCGCAATTTCCATATCCGAGCGCGGGGGTGAAAACGGCACGTCCTATAACACGATTCCAGCATGTCGCACGTTGTGAAACCGATGGCTTAACACTATGTATGGCATACTTGCGTAGTAGGAGCATCAGGAATCTGGTCCTGCAACTCTTACCCCGTTATGTCTGCTTTCCACTGCCGACTGGAAGGACGAGACGTGGGCGAATGAGGCGGATTCGTGGAGGGCCCTCGACAAGCCTTGGCGCTCTGCTACCCCCGTCACGATCTCGCCCACGCAGATACCTGCCTGTCGATGCACCGAATGAAGCGTGCTTCGTGGAGTCAAGCAACTTTTCTTGAAAAGCCTTTCTGATCCAAAATAACAGTAGGATCACGATCTTAGCACTTCTCTGCCCCGGCAAACTTAAAAAAAGGTTCTTTTATTATTACCTGGTGGTGTGCCCTGTAGACTTGATTTTATCAAAATCATGTTGAGTTAGTCACAGTAATTTTTTTGTGCGTATAGAAGTCAAGGCAAGTAGCGCTGAAAGCAAAATGATTATCCAGCGCCACTTGCATTCAAGTCGACACATTTACTTGAAAGGGAATATTTGCTCTTTGTAAATGATCATTCTGTGAAGAGGTGTTCGTCGGTGTTCTTTGGTTGGTATTTGTGACATGAAAATACACAATATTACTATTTGAGGTAAATGTTAAATAGTGATAGGATACATTTATATAGAGAAGTAAATCATAACAGCAAAGCTTTTATTTGTGAAGTTCAGTTCTTGAGTATGCTGGATATAAAATTGGAGCCATTTTGATAGAAATTTGGTAACGCATTAGTGCTTTCATTATATGTATAATTATATGTATATTTCATTATATTTCACTATATATATATAGATTGAATTAAAGTAAAACAGTGATGCCTTCCCTAGCAATAGCCACCCAAGGTAACAGGCAGGCTATGACCGGCTCCTAGCCCAGAAGAAGAGGACATACAGCAATTAATCTATGGCAAAACAGCCCGCAGAAATGGGACGAGGCTAAATGTGTATTGAACTGAATGCACGAGGCGCCGTGGAACCAGCGCCATGTGTATTGAAATCAATGCATGCAGCAGTGAACGTGTTAATCTTCACGAGAGAAAAGGCCTTCAAGTTTGTTCTGCAAGTCGCGATACTGCCTGACTGCCTGCCTCGACCGTTCTTGCATAATTTTAGTGATATGTGAAGGCAGTTCTCTCCCCCTAAAGGAGCGAAGAATCTTTCCGGAAGCCTAGGTCCCTGGCATTTCCTTTCGTAAGTGTCACCAGATAAGCAAAAAAGCACCATGTGACTCCGCTCTCTTCGGTTTTTTTTTTTCAATCCTTTCCCTCTCGTCGAAATCTCGAAGCGCAATTCGAAGCGCGATAGGGCTTGCTCAAAATCCTATGGGGGGTTCCGCATCATGCCTCCTGGGCCGGAATGACCAGTCGCAGCTCCCCGTCCGATTCAACGTCCGATGAGCGGGCTCTTCGCAACAAAGGATACATTCTAGGCAGGAAACTCGGTGAGTTATTCGGGATTCCTCCGCAAGAATGCATCATAGGCCGATGACGTTGACGGATAACATGAAAATCACTGCTGTGATTGAAGTGAAATCGGCAAATCGTTGATTTAAAATACAGTAAATGTGAAGTCAGCAAGACCTGCAGTCTTCTCCAGTCTAAATCGTGATCTGGCTCATTCACGAGTCCATTTCCAGTCCATGTACGCGGGAAGTGGCTCGCGGATTCATTTTTGACCAAAGGAGGATGGGGGACAATTAGGTTCACGACCGAATCAATTCCATGCCACATCTGGCTATCATCGAACCGGAAGAATCGAGGTCAAGGCAAGTACCGAAAATATTGAAAACCTGGTCGTGAATTGAATTCCGATGGTCGAACCTCGGAATGGAATTGCATCTGTTGAAATAATGAATCAAACGAGGTCCCTCGTTGGTGAAAGGCAGCCCATCACTGGTCTGGACTTGCCCAGCGTCTTTTCTTGCCCATCGTTCGACCTTTTCAGCTATCGCGAAGGAGTGGATAGTAACTACGAGTCTCCAGTTTCCCTCTCGAGGACACAGCTACGACCTCGTTCGTGTCGCGTTTCGTATCCAAGCGTACGCCCACGTGGACCAAGTAGAGATATCCGCTGGTTCGGGAATCGAGGAGTTTCCCCCTTCCCCCTTTCGTAGGCGAGGGATCTTACGCGAAGGTTCGATCGTGCGAATATGTGGCGGACGGGAAGACGGAGACTCTGGCCTGCAAGATCGTCGATCGAAGCAGAGCGCCGTCGGATTTCCTCGATCGGTTCTTCCCTCGGGAACTCGAAATCATGACCGCCTTGGACCATCCGAACGTGATCCGCGTGCATAGCATCCTGGAGAGGCAGGAGAAAGTGTTCATCTTCATGCAGCACGCGGAGAACGGCGACCTGTTGGAATACATCAAAGCCAGAGGTGTCATTAAGGAACAGCTGGCGAAAATCTGGTTCCGTCAGCTTCATTCCGGCCTCTCCTATCTGCATGCCAAGGACGTCGCTCATAGGTCCGTTTCCTCCTCTTTCACCTATCTCAAAAGTAAAAAAAAAAAGAATGTTTACTAGTATATTCGATCTCCCGATGAGATCGACCACTCGACAGTGCTGACAAAATAATGCAAGCCCAACAGGGTTTCACAAAAGCAAGAAGCCGAGGAGAGCAACAAAAGAATCCACTAGTGATCGAGGAAGCAGAAAAATTCATCTGTACCTGGAAATGAAGCTAGAGAATGGAACAATAGCCATTTAGTAATCACTGGCAAGGACACATTATTTCAGGTTGAGTTTTGAAAAGAGTATGTGTATGAAGCGCGATGAAGCGAAATCCCAGCACTCAGGAATAGATTCCGGTCTAATTTGCCCTTTCTATAATGGGTAGTGTTTCCCTCCCTCTGCCACAAGATATGGCCTCACGACATCATGGATGCGTTCCAGAGACCTCAAGTGCGAGAACATCTTGTTGACGAGGAATTGGAACGTGAAGCTGGCGGACTTCGGCTTCGCTCGATCCGTGGTGGACGAGAACGGGAAGAGGACCTTGAGCGACACCTACTGCGGCTCTGCGGCCTATGCCGCCCCCGAGGTCATCCGCGGGGCGCCTTACAACCCGAAGATGGCCGACGTCTGGTCCCTCGGCGTCGTCCTCTTCATCTCGGTCAACGCCGCCATGCCCTTCGACGACTCCAATCTCAAGCGGATGCTGAAGGACCAAAACGATCGCAACTATTCGTTCCGGTCCCGAATCCGCGACGAGCCGAGCCCCCAGTTGAAGGCGCTGATCGGACGGATCCTGGAACCGGACGTCACGCGAAGATTCACCATGGATCGCATCTCTCGCCACGATTGGTTCTCGAGTGCAGATGCCGATGCGCATGCGATGGCATCGGCTCATCCCACTTACGATCCTGCTTCCCGTGCCCTACAATCCCCCGTCCTTTTCGAAGGTCATTCGAATCTCGTGCTCACTTCCCATGCCTTCTTTCCTTTTATCGGAAATTATGCTATCTGTTGAATGAGTTGGGTCCAATGGACTCGGACACAAAAATTTAGTCATTCGTGCAGGCTGCGCCGTAATGTTAAGTTCGATAATTCAATGTCTTTTCACGAAGACATGTGGCCTCGTATTTCGAAGAGATTTTTGGGGAGGAATGAAGAGATAAAACAAAGAATTAAACATTTGACCATCCGAGTTCTGGTAGTTATAAGATCAAAGTAAGAAAATTGAGGGGGGAGGGAGTGTCTCCCCGATTCCCTCCTCTTGACTGGAAACTGATTTGCTTATCCTCCTTGAATTAACCCTTTCGTGGACGATGTCCACTTATGTGGACGGCTATGATGTTGGTTTTTCAGCCACAATACACATGCCTCGAAACTTTTGATGCATGCAGTCCACTCCAGGGCACATCATCTGTTCAGTGTTACCTCCCAACGGTGGAACATACGACTACTGCGGCAGAGAACCAACTTAAACATTAAACCAAAAGAAAAGCATCTTTTTGTTTTGCTTTAAAAATTATTGCACGAAAGGTTAAATGATTGAATGGACCAGGGTGTCGTGGGGAAATTCTTCTCCCCCTCTCCTAGAATGCATACGTATTCTCTGTTGCAGAAGTCCCCCAATGAGGTAAGATTACATCTTTTCATTTATACCCTTTCCAGTTCAATTTTTTTAACGTACTGGCTGACTTCTGGCGCAATTTAACACGTGATTTTGTATAATTACTGAATCGGAAATGCACGAGAAAAAGTTGCGAGAATGAAAGCACGTGTCCTTCCAAACTAGGCTTCTTTTTAAAGGCGTTTTCGTCTGCTCGGCGATATCCTCTCGTATGTGTGTATTTTTACTGCATGATTGTACGATAGGTACTTTTGTAGGGTACGGAAAAGGACGGGGTGAATGTTGTTGTTGTTGTTGAGGAGGCGGAGGGCAGTCGCCGAAGGTGGGTGGCCATCGAGTTCCGCTGCTCCCGAAGGATTCCCGACTCAGCCTGGAGCCGGGGACGAAGGCGAAGATGGAAAAACGGCATGAGGATGATCTCTCGGGATGATCTCGATGTGTCTCATACGGGTTTCCCGTCCCCGATGCCTCATTTGCTCAGTGACCTTCCTTAGCCTCCTTCGGCTTTCGCTTTCTCTCTGTCGGTCTTCCACACTCGAAATCGAAAATGGATTATGCTTTATTGGCTTTTTTCCCCTCTCTCCTTTCTCACTCGGTGACTGATCGAGTCAGTATGACACGTCTCACGGGGATCGGCGAGTCTTCACGAACACCTTCCTTTAATCCAGGGCTTCCCAGCCCTTGGGTCGTCAAGATCATATTTGGGGTAGCGAACCGGCAACTAAATGCCAAGTTATGTTTTTCTTGCGATTTTAGTGCATAGGTGGGAGAGCCTGTCGAACTTGAGCCAGTGTTTGGGGTCCCGAATGGAGCCCCGATCGTGATTTTTGGGGTCGCGCATGAAAAAGCTTGGGGAGCCTTGCTTTAACCCCTTCACCCTAGCTAAGATGTATGTATCACTATCTAAAAACCCTTACCGCAGGATATTCATCGTTGAATTTTCTGTCTGTGAGGAGAGAATCGAAAATCATCGGAAAGAGCTAAAAATTCCCCTAGCAAGAGTTTCCCTTTCTCTTTCGTCCTTCGTTTGTACGGCAGTGATTCGTGCGAATGCGGTATCTTGACTGAAGGAACAGATGCTCACCAAACATTCTTTGTGATCAACTGTTATTCATGAGGAGAGCCACGGTACATAAATACGAATGTCTGCACACAGAGATGTGGAGAAAGTGGCGGAATGCATTGCGTAAAATTTAAGAAACAGGTTGGGCAGTCGTGTCATTTGGGACTTGCGAGGCGTCGGGGCAGACGATTCCCGGACAGCATTTGGGGTAAGGAAGCCGAGGATCCTCGTCCGAAACGTGACACGGATCTAATGCACCCACGGACCCGCATCTGCAATCCGCAGAATCGGGGTTGGATGAAATAGGCAGTGAAAGCTACTTCAAATAGCAATTAGTTGCAGAGGTACAACTTAACCAGCAATCGAAATAATGAAGCTCCTGAAAGTATGAAATGATACTGAAAATAGTACTAATTACTTTTTCAAGAACAGCATGTAAGCAATGCAGCACTCAGCTGGTATTGGAGTCTTCCTTCTGGTAAGGTTGTTGCAAGATGTTCCCTAGTCGCTGAGTAAATTTTTTCCTGGTTCCTATTTAGTCCTTACCATACGATGTGGAGAATGGAATGTAAATCCATTATTCCCACCCAATTTCTCCTTTCACGCATATATTTAGGCAGGACTCACCCGGCATACTCGAGCACGAAAGCAGCTTTCCCATCAGGCATGGTGGTCGGACCCCAACAGCGGATCCTCACGCATTCATCTCTCGGTTTCCAAGACTCTTGGAAACGCAACGCCTTTCCGTGCTCCTTCACGTAACACTTCCCTTTGTAATCTACAAAATGTCACAATTCATATTGAACGTTGTTCCTGCTTCAGGAAAGCACTTCCGGGAGCCACTCCCAACGTCCGGATGAGACTCACCTGGGTGTTGAGGCTGGATTTCGAAAGCGACCCATCCGAAGACCGAATGGAGGGTGAGGGTACTCGAGAGCAACAGCAAACGAAGCATCATCATTCCGACCGACTCGAAGGAAAATTTCTCCTACCCTGACTGCCTTGGCTTTATAAAGGAACCGACACGCAGATGCGGAAATTGTTTCTGCCCGCTGCGAGAAAAATCGGAACCCGTCTTCAGCCGATTCTGCTGGTCCACTACGTCGTTCCGAGACGGTGTAAACTAGATGGAATAGCAAGGATTGAGTGAAACAAGGATACAGGTAAGGCGACGTAGTAGGATGGGATGGGATAAGGCCCGCATTTTTCTCCTTTCTTTTCGCCTCGATTTCCCAACTCTCGTCCACATAGATGCACCCTGATTTCCCATTTTAGTGCATCCATCGAAGAACGGGCACGAGAGAAGGGAAAGAGGAATCAATCGTGTAAATGGGAACAAGGGCCCTATGAACAAACTTTGACTAATGCAAACACCATGCTTAGTCGGCTTTAATGCCGATTTGAAAATATTTGTCTTCTCTCTCTCTCTTTCTCCCTGTGCAGCCCTTTTCCGTCCTCTTTTTATGGAGAGAAATCGGTCGCCAGAAAACTCCAGGAAGTGTGCTCGTATTGTGGAAAAATATGAGATCCGGAGACGCGAGGAAATGGAGAGGGGAAATTTCTTCCTTCCTTCCTTTCCTTTCCAGAACACGGACAGACTCAAAGTCAAAGTCAACCGTGCATATAACTAATTCTTCACCTGATCTTTTCCTTAATTTTCTCTTGACCCTGCCCCCTCTCTGCATGCCTGCTCCTTGTCCTTCCTCCGATCATCCCCGCCTTTTCTGTCTCTTCTTTTCCTCTTCATTTTCCTATTTTATTTTTTCTTCCCGTTCCTCTACTGTCCCCTGCAAGGAAGAAGATGCCTAATGGATGCTGGGGAAGATGCAGGAAAAGATGGGAACAAGGAGAACATAGAGAGGTGGGGGAGCCTGAACATAAACCTGCGTTTATGTTCAGGTTCCGAGTTCCTCCTTTTCTATTGTCCCGAGTTCCTCCATTCCTACCGGATGCGAGAGTGCGAGAGTCCCATCATTCCATGAGAGTAAGAGTCACATTTCCTGGTTTGGATCCTCCACTCCCAACATTGGTTCCTCCAGGACCGGTATATGGGGGGGGGTATATTGCAGTTAGTAGTGCTCATGATTGCGGTGGCAGTGTTGTTAGTAGTACCAACGCCTTCAAAATCACAGTGCAGGAGAGTGTGCGACACCTGGGCGATACGAGTAGAAGTAAGCAAAATGGGAATGGAGAAAAAATCTCCAACCGCGTGTCCTATTCAAGTCTCTACTCCTCTCATTATTTGCTAGCCTACCGTGTCAAACTTTGCCCAAATTTTTCCAAAACTCACCGATGTGTTAGGCTTGACATCTATTTGGTTTTGAAGAAATTCAAGGCTCCTCCCCCCCCCCCCCCCGCAATTCTTTTCCAGCGCCCCTAGGCAGATGTCCTCCCTTGCTACTCCTTATTTACGACCCTGCACCCTAGGTAAGTGTCCTCATCTAGAATTTCACGTCAAAGGTAACGGAGACTGAATTGCACGACAGTGGAGCGCTAAGATGAGCTGTACGAGGCATAACGATGCACGTCAACCGTAGTTTCTGCTTTCTAGCCACATCCGTTCCACTCTTGTCATGTATTATAGACATGGACCCGAATGCTAAAATCTCCTTTAGTTAACAGTCCTTTAAGAATACATGGACTTCAATGGGAGAAAAAAAGCTATTTAGCTTAAAGGCCCCTTCATCTCCTCCAAATGAGGTTTGTGCATTCGGGCGATATTGTTTAGCTCCTCTGAAAAAAGGTCTAGGGTGGATTGCATAAAACTGACTTTAGCGTAATAAAGCTTTAAACCTCCTTTAGCGGTGCTATTGGAAGTTTAAAGCTTCATAACGCTAAAGTCAATTTTATGCCATCCACCCTTCATTAGTCATGTACATGTACTGTCACCCCTTTGGAGGCCTCCGCCTTTGCTAATGCCCATGTTATATAATACGTGGAAAGGCGCGCGATGGACCCAGGTTTATCCCTATCCCTTAAGAGTTTTCCAATCCATTTTCTTTCTTTTTTTATCGAGTCAAGGCACGAGATACCTAATGATGGCACCCTCTCATGGGCAAGTAGTTCTATGTCATCGAGGGAATTACATCATGAAATCATGTTGGACTCGAGAAACTATTCTTATAAAAGTATTTGAAATCACGAAAAATCACATCCGAAATATCGACCCCATTGGAACTCGATGTCTGAAATGTGTTGGCTTTCTCGTTCTTTTTTTTTCTCTCTCTCGCTCGGTGACTGGTAACGATTCGTTCATGCTGGCTCACGTCTCACAGGTACTAGTAAGCTCGACGAGCATCTTCCTTCTGCCTCTTTATGACCGCAGATGTTTCTGGCAGTGTAATTTCATCATAGAATTTTCAGACAGGAAAGATAATTCAAGAAAGAGCCGCAAATTACTCTGAAAAGACTTTCCTTGACACTTTTCACCCTCCATTTAGACGGTCATGATTGAACCTGCAACTGAAAGGACGTCCACTAACAAAAAACTCCACAGTATGCCACAATGTTACTTTTTTATAATGTACAATATTCAAGTACTTGCACACTCAGTGGGAACGTGAGACAAATAAACGGTGGAATGTGATATGTAAAAAATAAGAAGCGCTCTGTCGCATGGGACTCTTGAGAGACCAGGACAGAAGATCCCAAGTCGGCACTCGGGGAATGAAAGAAGGGAACCGACGGTCTTCATGGGCAGACGATTTGAGGGCAGCATTCCGGATAGGAGAGCCGAGGGTTCTCGCTCGTCACATAGCAAGGACTCATCGCTGACACAGCTCCACATCTGTAATCGGCAAGATGAGGGTTGCGTAAGAGTCGGGAAAAACTATTTCAAATAGGTAATACTTAAGGAAGTACTATTTAACGGTAAGCACAGATTGTAAGTCGCATAAAATAATAACATGAGAAGTGAAAAACGCAAATTATATTTTGAAAATAGTACTTGAATGCGCTCATCGCCATAAAAGCAACACCAAAAAGAGCTGAGCGATCTTGATAAAATTTGCATCACAAGCTTGTAGTAGTGTCATGAAACCTGTTAGAATTTCAAGAGTTTAGAAGTAATTATCAGAGAAAACTTCTCGAACACTTACATTTAAAGGGCACGAGGGGGTCTTACTAATCGTGCAAAATGGTTTCTTGGGGTTTTATTAATAAAACGTGGAGGAGGAGCTCTTAGAGATGAATAAGAAAATCGAGGATAATTTTAAGGCGATAGGATGAGGCAATTCAGAGAAAACGTGCCGAACGCTAGAGGAATGAAAGAAGAGGTTAGTCCTTTCTTTCTCCCTCAAGCCTTTTCACTAGTGGACCATTGTTGAGCGTCCAACTGCGAAGCATTGCCGAGATGAAATCACCGAATACATTTTCAAAGAGTTGTTCGAGTGATCGATGGAATGTAAGCCTCGTATCAGGCTTATGCGCCAAGCAGATGCGTGCATCCCCATCAGCCGAAGTCGGTCTAACGCTAGATTTAGTTGGTAAAGTTGCCTTCAGTGACATTCCCTAAGCATGTCTTTGTAGTCAGGCACTCGACAATGGCCCAAAAGCGAAGAAGCTAGAGGGAAAATAGAGAAGGGAAATGGAAGGAAGGAAAGGAAAATCAATTGAACCAACTGTTTTCCCCCATTACTCTTACGTTTGGCAAGCTTTCTCTGAATCGCCTTATCCTCTGACTGAAACATTGCTCGATCATCCGACCCATCATTAAGAGACTCATTTCGCATTTCATCAATAAATTCCTTCTGGGTGACCATTATGGGAGATCAGAATGACCGTTGACCCTGACCGTTTTGCTCCAATTCGGAGCGTCTGGCAAATTTTATACATGAATATTATCAAACGCTCTTGAAACCCTCTTGATCGTTTTCGCAACCTATTGTACTACTATGAACTTGTGTATCAAATTTCATTAGGATTACTCAAATTGCTGTTCATTAGGATTGCTGTGTGTGGACTTTTTTTTGCCGATGAGTATAACACAGTCAATACTCACAGAAGAGAACAGCAAATAAAGAATACGACACTGGGCTAATATCGTGGCCTTTGCGCTCTAACTCGAATGTTGCCCATAGCTTCCCATATGTGTATGATCACAAAATTCAGCATATACGACTTTTACCCTTGCTATTTGCAGAATAGAATGGGAGCATTACATTTTCAGGGATGCTTGATGAACCTATTTTCTATTTTACACAATTTTAAAAATAGTATCTAGCGGAAAATGCACGTTCGAAGCAGAAGCTGGATGCAGTCTCCACTATTGTATCCTAAACAAACCGTAAAGAAAAAGCATATTTAAAATATTTAATCAAAATATTTAAAACTGAAATGGTCTCACATGGTGTAGGCAATTCTAAACGTGGAGCATTTTCACCACAATACTCTTCCCATCCCAAGCACGGATACGGACTTTGACTCACCCGACATACTCGAGCGAGAAGGCAGCCTTCCCGTCAGGCATGGTGGTCGGACCCGAACAGCGGATCTCCATGCATTCATCACTTGGCTTCCAAGACTCCTGGAAACTCAGTGCCTTTCGGTAATTCTTCAGGTAACATTTCCCTCCGTAATCTACAAAGCGTCGCAATCCATACTAAATGACACTGCTTCAGGAGAGCACTTTCAGGAGCGACTCTTCGATATCGTGAATTTGACTTACCTGGGTGCTGAGGTTGCATTTCGAAAGCGACCCATCCGAAGGCTGAATAGAGAGTCAGGGCACTCAAGAGCAACGGCAAACGAAACATCATTCTGACTGACTTGAGGAATTTCTCCTTCTCTTGTTGTCCCGGCTTTATAAAGGAGCCAATACGCGGATACGGAAATTGTTTTCCCCTATGCGATAAAGCCTGGGGACATCGCTCTTCTCTCGACTCCGTTGGCCAACTGCGTCTTTTCATGATATCGTCGACTTCAAAGAAGACTAAAAAAAAAAAAGACTTCAAAGCTGCGTATACCGACAACATACAGTAAAGCAAGGAAGAGTCCGACAGGACGGAAAAAAAGGAAGTCCATTTCCTTCTTTTCCCCTAAGAGCCGAGCCTGGGTTTTCCAACCCAAGTTCCCATCTATACACCCTGATTTCCCATTCCGCCGACGAATGAGTATCAGAGAAGGAAAAGAGGAATCAATAAGTAAAGGGGAACAGAGGCCCTTAGAACAAACCTTGACTCAATGCAAACACCATGCTTAGTCATGTCTCATGCCAATTCGACAATGTTTGTCTTCTGCCCCTTCCTCTTATTCAGCCCCTTTCCGTCCTCTCTCCATTGGAGAGAAATAGGTTGCGAGATAAATCCAGGAAGTCTGTTCATAATGTGGAAAAATATTAAATCTGTATGCGCAAGGAAATGGAGAGAGAAAATTCCTTCCTTCCTTCATAACCCTTTCCTTTCTTGAACACGGATGGACTAAAAGTCAAAGGCAACCATGCATTGTGAGATTTGTAATAGAAGGTAAGGTGCACTCGTAGTTGAAAGATGGGAGATGACAAGACAGGGAGACAACTACTGAATACGGAGGCAAACTACGAACAACTAATTCTTTACCTGGTCCACTCCATCGCATTGCTATTTGCTCTATCTCCTCATCTCTTTGCCTTCTTTAGACTTTTCTTCATCTTCCTATTTTAGCTCTTTTCCTGCTCCTCTTTTTCTCATTCTTCGTCCTGCTCTTCTCGCTTTTTCTTCGCAGGTCTCACTTACCATGATGTCTCCTGCAAAGATGCCGCCGGGGATGCCTGAGGAGCAGATGCAGAAAGGGTGCTTGGAGTCTGTGGAATGAAAATGAAGGTAAATGAAGGGGGTCTGCAAATCACCCGAAACAAATACCAAGAAGGTATTCTGTGATGAAATGAGGAATAAGAACTCTCA
The DNA here is from genome assembly GCA_905338385.1 of Darwinula stevensoni. NCBI lineage: Eukaryota > Metazoa > Arthropoda > Ostracoda > Podocopida > Darwinulidae > Darwinula > Darwinula stevensoni. Next base: position 64,259 of record CAJPEV010000060.1, read on the forward strand.
AAAGTCCGTTAAAAAAAATTAAGGAAGTTTTACGATCAGGATGAGGCGAAACTAAGTTGCGAAACAACACCTAATTTTAATTTGCTACACAAGCTCGCAGCAGTGAATCATGGAATCGATTAGTGTTTTAAGGGCATACAATGTAGATTTAAAGAAAAATTTTGCCAAAGATTCCAATTTAAATGCGGGTGGGGGAAGGATGTCGTACTAATTGCCTAATATGGCCATTCAGTACGAGTATTTCGATAAAACTCTTGAAGAGTATGAAAATCGGAGGATGAGACGATGCAAAGAAAACTTGCCAAACGATAGAAGAAAAGAGAGAAAAGGCTTCACTGTTAATACCAGTTTCCTTCAATCCCCATCGCTGTTATGTCAATGTTGAATGCCTTTCTGCGAAGACATGCCAAGATGAAGTTTCCGAAGGATCTTTCACATGTTCGAGCGTTTCATCGAGGTAGGCCAATTTGCATGCATGCATCAAGCTGATCCGTCAACTCACAGCTAGAGCCACCATACTGTTGGTAGGGCCTCTGTAGAGAAAGATTCTAAGATGCAATTCGAGATTCAAATGTGTGGGAGACATGTTTTTTTCGCATAAACGGCTCCCAAAGAATTGAGAAAATGTGTTTAAATTTCTCATTTCATTTCCTAACAATTCCTGCTCTTGCCTGTTTATCTACTGGAACACTGTTGAAGTCATCCAGAATGCCTCGCATATGCCGCGCCATCCAGATTTACTTCGTGCTAGTGCTCTGAGGCTATCTCCCAGAAGAATGCTTGTCCATGAAGAAATCCGCTTTTATTTCGCATGAGGCATGGCGAGAAGCTCCTTGCCATGCTGACTGACCATGCAAGACAATCAGCAGACACGCTTCCTGTGACTGTTCATGTCAGAGACGTCCCGAGACCTCGGCAGTTGGCGTACTGCTCACATGCAAGTCGGTATCTCCGTCTCATAAGCACTGATTACAGGAGCTCATGGCACATATATACACATGGCATATGCACATTAACAAAATAATAGCGTCTAATCGCAGCTTTACAATCCAAAAACAATTTATGCCCTGACGTATTTTTGGCTATTACCCGGTGAGACAAAAAAAAACGCGCCGCTCTTTGAGATTCATTGGAGTTCATGAGGTAGAAGATAGCACGGCAATTTTTTTTTGCAACGACTTCTACGTATCCTTGAAACGTCATGCAATTATTGTTGGTTTTTCTCTTTCTTCTTTTTAGCACAGGAACCAAAACGCGAAGGCGACATGAATTTTAATTTTGCGCCAGACGTATCAACAGAAGAGCAGTTGGGAGGCTTGGAACGCAAACACCTCGGCCCAGAGCTCCTCCTTCGCGAAAGGATGGGGTAGGCAGAATTTTGCAAGGATATTCAGGTAAAGGATGAAAGAAATGTAGGTCTATTGTTGAGAGGAACCGTTTCATCCGAGAGGAAGCGAAGGAGTGGAAGACTAAAATGAGCCGGAACTGAAGGAAACTGCGTTTATGTGGAAGAAGTCATTGTTTCTCAAGATGATAATCCTGGGATGCAAAATTATTCTATGCAAATTGCTAGACGTAAGGACGAGTCAGAGATTTTTTCTGAAGTGCAGAGAGAAAAATCCTGAAAATAAACGTCATTCCTCATGGGTGGAACAGTTCCTCCAGTCAGCGTCCAGGGGCGAGTGCAAAAATTAAATTCCAGTTGGTTTTGTGCCATTATTGTGCCAAAACAGCTGGAGATAACAAGGCAAAAATTTTCGAGTGCTCAAAGGATGCGTAGATGTGTGTATGAAAGGAATTTCATAGTTCTTGCTGCTGCTTCAGAGGCGTCACAATATTTCAAAGAGCGGCGCCTTTTTTTTTTTTAGCTCGCCCGGTATTTGAAGGATATTCCAGGAAACGCTACGACAGGGGGGTGGACCTTTCTTAGATTCCGTATGATCATGCGGACTCTTCCTTGAGAAATCCAAGCATTCTCCAGGGATGACACTTCTTCGGCGATGAAGGCGCCATCTCACTTCGGTTTCGGAAACCTTGCTTCTTCGAGTAACTGTCAGATGGCTTGCCTGCTGCTTCTTTTTTCCACTCGTATTTTTTATTATTATCTGAAACTCTTCGCCTTATGCACTGATAGGGTCGAGCATATAAACATTTTCTAATTTTCTATTTTTTTTTTGGTCGAGAATCTAATACCGCCAAGTAAACCTGTGGTCGCAATCGGACACTTTGTGGCACACTTGAAGTTTTTCGCAAAATGAGGAAAACGGTTTGTCGGAGAAAGTTTTGCCACATGAAAAGGGTAAAGGCTAAATGCTATTTAACACATGTCCAAAATCTCACCGCTCAATATTTCAACAGTTTAGCTGCTAAAGCGCAAACGCACATACTCATGTGCCATGTGCTTAATCTTCGTTCAGTAAAACATCGACTCATCTCACTCCAGTTTTAATTAGATGATGCGATACTGTCTTACAGAGGGTGTTCCTCTAAGATTTGGTCCGGAAAAAGATGGACATCAGCAGTTCATGCAGCACTTCATGTTTCCCTGCCCTGCAAGGACTGTCCTGAAAATAATGCGGCAGCAAGTCCAGTGTTGCGAACGCCACAAATGAAGGTAAGGGATGGAAAGGAGGACCGGACGAACGACTCATCGCCCCGAGCCGCGTGATTACGTCGTCCCATTGCCAGGCATCAATATTATAACGATTGCTGCCGTCCAATCTGTCCCTTCGGGGCAATTCTAAGTGGAACACCCTGTAAAGTGCTCTTGCACACCGTGTGCAACGGAGACCTTTCCCATACAAATTTCTACCTCCACGATTCACGTTTTCGCGTTCAAACTAGAAAGTTAGTCGATTTCCTTCTTCCAAGGCTTCTGTCGACTAGGTTTCATGCAGAACGATCAAGTGCTCTCAGAGTTCAAAAGCGTGTTCTTCCAGATCTGCTTTTCCAGTAACGTTGCATGCAATTCACCTTATATTCCGAACTTAGCGAATTGAACAAACGATGTACTAATGGGCCTGTCGCTCTTAGTGAGTGTGACTCTTGGGGTCTCAAACACTAGTCTAGTACTGCCAGGGCTGGAAAATACTTTCAGGAAAGTATTTAGGCAGTCTGAACAAATGAGGCATGTTTACTTAACACATGAGCATACTTTGGGAATAAATAACGCTCAAAAAGTACTCGAGGTACTGAAAATTACACTCAATTGAAACCAGCCAAATGCCAAGATGTCTTATAGAAAAAGTACGGGACCGAATTCGACAGGAGTGGTACCGATGGCCTTGCCTTACTCCGTGGGTATGTCTTTTGGGAGTCTCAAGTACTGAGCTCCTATTTTCTGGCAACATTGAAAAGCCCATTTTGGAAAATACAGAATTGTGTGGACATGAGATCATCGTCCAGCAGACAGTAACGGCAAATGGCAACTGAATTACGTAATATGTGGCCAGAAATGACGTACAACACGACGATTCTTCTCAGCACGAAGCTCCGCATCACCCTAGCAGTTGAAAATCGACAAAGACTGAACATGTGCTGAAAGTATTAAACAAAAAATAATCACCATTGAAAAATGACGAAGCATCTCTAGAAGAAAAGCTGCTGGAAGGACTCCGACAGGTGTGGTCCCTCTCTATGACTGGTTCAGGAATAGGTCGCAAGCACCGAACTAGCACTGGTAGTACTTTGTAGCATATTCAGTGAAGTCCTAAATTTATATAGAGAAATGATATGCTTACTCGTCCCAGCGCAGTGTTGTATCCTGAGGGCCACCTAGAGCAATACTAAACAAATTCTGAAGTACCTAGGAAACCCTACAATCTTGTGGTAAAAGATGCCCTGGAACCGATGAAAACTTCGGGACCGATTCGAAATGTGATGTATTAATTGCCTTCACTGATCCCTCTGGTGTGTTCTTCAGTGCTGTCTGGGCAGTATTTAAATGTAGGACGGTAAAAAAAAATAATCGCAAAAGTATGCGAGGTAAAAGAGCTTTGTGCATAAGAGCCCTCTTCCAATTTCATCACGACGTACAAGACTACGTTTTATTTAGGATTTGACAAATTGGCTGACTCTTCCCTTATATACCTGCTTGCCAAGAAAAACTCAATGAAGCTGTTGGACGTGCATGCATTCCAGAGGGGGCTGGCATATAGAATACAAGACCGAAAAGGCGACAGTTTCAAGGAGCTCTAAAAAAAATAACGATTCGGACTGGAACTTTTAGATTGCTGCACGTCTTCAAAGAGGTTTCCGGTATCTGAGTAAACATTTGAAATGGTTTAACGCTAACTTCCAAAACTATTTGGTATTCCTATTCATAAGAACACCTCGGTAGCTCTTGAACTAAGGAAGGAACTCGACACGAGTGAATGTCTTGTGCTATATAGAACCATTTTCCAGTACCTTTGCTTAATAGTTACTCGTAGGAGTGATCTTGTGAGTGTCCCTGATCATAGCATTCATTATCTGTCTTGTCAGAGTTCTGAGATCCTGGAAGCTCCAAAAAAAAATTCAGATCGTGTTCGCTTGGTTCCACGAAAATGGTTCGATAAAAGTTTCAATGAAGAACAAAAAACGGTTCCAATCCGAAACATTATTTCTTAGTGTTCAGAGCGCACACAATTTTCTTTCCATTGAGCCCTTCTGTTCTCGACATCTTATCCGTAATTTCATAGGGTAATTCTCCCCCTTAAGTGAATGCATGAGGAATAATGAGATCGTGTGAAAGAGTCTCACGAATTAGAGCATGCTCATGGAAGAGCTCTCAGCATGACTAGTGAAAATACGGATCGGGATTCCCACAACCGGTTCTCGTCTCCATACTTTTATTCTTGCCGACTCTATGGCGCCATGCACCACGTTTGGCAAGGCCATCGAAAATCGACACTTTTTCACCGTATCGTCAAACGATGCAGGACTCCCCTCTCGACGAAGGAAGTCGACGCATACGTATTCGTCGATGAAAGGAAATTTCCAAAAATATGAAAATGCTCGCTTGTCCCGGGGACTATAGAGACTAATCTGGGCACACGACGCAGAAAAGGATCCGTACGTTGTGTATTCTTCTAAGGCTTGAGCGCGCGGCATCCTTCCCGTTTTCAACGAACCCCTTCAACATCGTGTCCCATTCTCCTGCTCTTTTCCTCGTCTTCGAAATTCAGCGCCACATTTTTTGTGATCAGCAGAGTACATCCTCAATACCTGTCACATACAGTATGCACATCAGGCCGAGAGTTACCCAAAAAATGGAATTTTCGAATAATTCATGTTTTTAAGTCCATGTGATGCAGCACAATCAGACGAGGACAGGCTTGATGAAATTTATGGGCGGTTCCAAAGTCTCTGATGTAACACCAGATTCAAAATGGAACCATGTATGGTGTTATATCTTAAAGATGGTTTGGTTCAGAAATTCTGCTTCAACGGTGTCATATAGAGCAAAGATACCTTTACTTATTCCGGTCAAAATTTTCTCATTTCTCTCATGGATGAAAAAAAAAAGAAGTCCATTCATGTCGTGTTGCTGATGTAACAGGGTTTAAACAACGGTTTTCGTTCTGCTGCTTCCCTTCCAATTTTGTCTGATTTGGCTTCACCTAAAGCTTCCATATTTTCAGAAAAGAAGGCAAAGAACATCACCTTTATTCATGCCAAATGACATTCTTCGTTGCTCAAAAATGAATCGGCTTGGAGAGTTTTCCATCGTTACTGACGTAACATATTAGTCAAAAAGCGAGATTCACGGAGCAAGTGTTAAATTCATTCAAATAGAATGATGCAGCAGTAATGAAAAACCATCCCACTTCAGGTGATCAATGTTTAATGGAGCTTATTTGGTCCACATTTAATACCCATACAATGCGGGAAATATAAGCTGGATGGCAGTTTTGTAAATCAATATTTTACCACTTTTGTCCCCATTACTATAGAAATGCCCTATACAGAAAAAAAAACTCCTCGAAATCATTTGGCTGCCGTCGTAATTTTTTTCCCCAAGTTCTGACGATGGTATCAGTCCTTATGCAGTAAACCATTGAAATACTGAAAAGTTAGAGAGGTGACGACAATATTTTCTTTATCCTGATTGAGGTGTTTAATGAGTTTGCGACCGAGCACAGATTCCGTTCATCACCACCACACGAGGAAAAAAATGAAAAGCCCGGTTTTGGAATCTCTTCTCAAAGGGAGATAATCAATGCCTAAATGTCAAGGCAGCCAATTTGCACTCTCCTAAGTCTTTCTTACTTGCTTTCAGTTGCACGATCCCCAACGCTCATTTGATATCAAATGATTGTGGAATTCTGGTATCTCTTACAGTCTCCAACCCGAGAGGCTTTGTCCTTGACAGAATTCTGTGCAATCATGCAATTCTTGTTCAACGTGGGTGAGAAAGTTCCAGCAGTTCAAGAAGCCATAAAACTTTGGAAAGTAAACTGAAACAAAAAAAAAACGAAAGGAAGAATAATGGAATGAAGTTATGGACCATCCATAACGTGGATGGACTGAAATTCAGCGCAAATGGCGAATTTCAGTCCATCCATTTTATGGCGAAAGGTGCGAAAAGCACCTTTCATACGCTCCTCAGAAAGTTGAGAGGTTCTTTGTCGATTCAACCAGGGTCGTACGCTATTTTATCGGAAGGGGGACTTAGTATTATGGCACTTGAATGAAGAACGGAGTGCATGGCCCTCTAAGTGCGCCATAGGCAGCGACTGATGAAAGAAGTGATGAGGAGGGGAGGGGAGGGGAGTGGGGTGGCTCGAGCTCCCTGCGGCCCTCCCTTCTCACTGCGTACGCCACCATATCCAACTGCCTTTTCTCACTTCAATTCCTTAACACTGTGGGATAGTCTGGGTAATTCGGCTTCAAAACAGAGTAAAATCGTGACCAGTCGTATCCCGGAAGCAGAGCTTTGTGATCTTTGAGCTCTGCGAAAACAAACGATGCTTTTTAGCAGCAATAACTCATACAAAACCACCGACGAACATTTTTTCAATTTTCATCATGTTGACGAAATAAGTTGATAACACCAAATTTTACGTGAATGAAAAGTGAACGCTGACAACAACAAAAAAAATCAGGATGCCCTGAACGAAAATATTTTACCATATTCACGTCCCATCCTGTCAAAACAAGTGCAGACTTTCTGTATCCTATTGCAACCGCAAATGGAATTTTTTTGTGATCATGCTCAAGCAAAGCAATCTTTGCTATTAGTTATTTCCTTACCAGAAGTATTGTACGCTCGGTTCTTATTTTCCATCCGAAATCCTGCCACAGCCTGCGAATATATGATGCCCCGCTTAAGACACAAGCCATAGAAAGTGTGGCTGAAACAGAGAATGCTACTGCTTTGCATCTTCTTTGACAACAAATTGACTTCCAAGGGCCTCTGGTCCCGGCGGTCCCCCGACCTTACCTTCCTGATTATTTTTTTTGTGGGGGCACCGGAAAGGGTACACAAATGAGTATTACGTACGTACCAAGTACCGAAGTCAAGGGTGTGTGGGTCATTGAAGAACTCTAGGAGAACATAACTCTGGAAATGTAGAACATTACCGGGGAGACACTACAACACGTCTCAAACAATTTGCATCGCCGCACACAATTGTGTCTGGAGGAGGGGGAGGAGTAGATAAATTTAAATATTTGTCTTACCTTTTTCGGGATCATGCGTGACCGTGTATTTACCTTAATATGAGGAAGCACATCTACAACCTATCTCAAAGAATAGTGACGCCAAAAGTGGAATATGTAGAGGTGAGGCGAAGTCAAGCTTCGGATTGCACTGCGAAATATACACAGTATACCGTATATACTACAGGCCATAACTTACTATACCATTTCAAACTACCAGGTCAATTTTCGTAGCATTGATAGAAAGTAAGTTCTTTATAATTTTTTTTCTTCACGATAATGACTTTGAATCGGACTCAAGCAGAAATTGCTTGAAAGGCATGTCAGAAAGGTGTACGTCTTTAGGGCGATTTATGGTACACCTTGTTGAATCCTCTTATACAAAAATTCATAAACTTTGCTTTTCTCTCCTAATCTCAGACAGACCCGAGAAACAGAAAAAAAAAATTCAATTTAATTTGCTTTCGTAATCATAAAAAAGGCCTCACAATTGACGCTTGCGCAACGAAGGAAACTGCTACCTGGAGGGAGGTCTTTGAGAGTCCCATCAGAGCCCAAAGGGAGTTTCGGAGATATTTTGGTGGTGAGCCTCATGCCAAATGTATTCATACAGGCGGAGGGCATTTTGAGACACTTTCAAACTTCAGAAATACCACCATTTTTGACAATTTTCAAATGACATGCTATCATTCAGGTAATGTTACTTCTTTTTTGTGCCACCTGTTTAATAGATGTACATTTTTGAAATGGTATAGTGACTGATGGGACACTCTGTATATAGCGCACATTCAGAGCTTTCCTTCGCCCGCTGAGCATCAAGCAATAATGATTCTCTCGACGAGACGTAGCTTCTTCCTCGATGATGTCTCATACGTCACTCTATTCTCCGATGAGATACACTTTACGCCGTGGTTTTCATTCCTGAAGGATGAGTCAGCAGGGTGCATTATACCGATGGAATCCCCACGGTTCCCTCTACATTTTTGCTTTATGGGGGCTATTGCCTATGGAGGGCGACAAATCTTTCCCTTTTGGGGGGCCGACTATTTTTTTTATCTCCTCATGCCCCTATCAGGTCTTCGTATCGGAGCTTGTAAAAGGGGAGGGGGAATGACGAACGGCCCTATTCAAGTCCCCAACAAGGAAAACCCACTACGGCATTGCTCAATTGAAGAAGGCTGGAGATAAGGGCGATTCCTAATTGCTCCATATATTTAGAACCCCCTTTTCAGGGGTGATAGAAACGGGGGAAAGGAATAACTAACGGAATTTTTTTTGAGCCGACTCTATTATAGGGTATAGACCATTCTTACGACCACCTTCTTTGTAATTGAACTAGATTACTACGCAGGACGATTCACAGCGACGCTACTCCAATTCATTCTGAAGCTTACATCACTGATGTGCCACGGGATAATTACATGCATTCATGTTCGAACACCTTTCACCTCCAAAAGACTTTCTGCCAAACAAAACTCTTACTACCTTATGAGCGACTACTCAGGCAAAAGCCTAAAGGACCTAATGCATGACAAATAAGACTTGCCACGAGGTTTGCTTTGAGTATGTACCGTGTGCAACACCCAAGCGAGTTCCCCCACAGGGCTTCCCGTCACTTTCTCGTGGGTACAAATTTTTATGAGTCTTGTAGTCTCAAGCCGAACTCTAATTGGCATGAAATTACGAACCATTTGACATGAGGCTCTTGATGTCCATGCATTTTTTGGCTGGAACTGACGCTTTAAATATTGTAATAGCGTTCCTGCAGTGCTATGGGCTTCAAAATGGACCCAACATTAGGGCTCAGTCGCGAATAAGTTCTTACTTTCACGATTTCATCATCAAGAGACGTCGGAATCAGAAAAGAAAGGAACAAGTGAAGATCGTAGTTGAAGCGTTCACTCGTGGAAACTCACAATGGCCTCATCATACAGTGCAGACCCAGTGCGAACAGGACCATGACAAGTATTTTTTTTATAGACTGAATGGTGCTACTTTCCAAAGGCTGTTGAATAAAGAAGGTCCTTAGCAATCCCACCTGCTGAGATACTTGCATTGCGCGTCCTTGTTAGCGTTGCATTCAAATCAGCCGTAGATGACCGTTCTAATACAGATCAGTTTAGCCCTCGTCGGCTGGTTGCATTTATAGGGATTTAACATTATCACAATATTGGTTTGTAGTTTCTTCATCGACGGTTTCCTTCCTTTTGCTAATTCTCGATGAGATGTTCGCATTAATTCGAGTGCAATCGCATTATTTGCGAGAAATTTTCATTTAAAAATTTTCAAATAATTTCTACTCATTCTGAGAGGTAAATTAGGCACGAAGAAGTTAATAATAGATCCCAAATGAGCGGGAATGCTCTCGAAAGCCACCTAGTGCCACTGTGCCTTCATTTGAAAATAGCCCTTTCCTTGTCAGTCCTTTAGACTAGCAGGAGCATGTTAAATTCGACGAAACAGTACTCGCCACAGCAGCTGGTAGCAATGAGGGAACCACAATTCCCCCTATTATGCTGCCATCTAGTATCAGAGACGCACTTTCACCCTTTTCAACTTCGATGAATTGCCTATTTTTGAGCGGCGATTTTCTAACTTTTGTTCTGCGTCCCACTTTGAGAACAGACCTTTTCATCACCCTCCACCCCTCTGACTAACAAGCGGAGGGGGTGAGAGGAGGGATGAATGCTTCATGAGCGTAGGAGGGGGGGTAATTGGCGAGCGGCTTATCCCGTTTATTTGGCTCTGGGCTCGGTCCTTCTTTTCCTTCTCCCGCACCATTCTTTACTGTTTTAATGAGTAAAGTAGTTATGACGAGTTAACTCGTCAGCTCTATACATCAGTAGCGACGATGACGAACCTGTCATGTAGTTTCACGACCGCACCGTGAAATTGCCAAAAATGGCATCGACGGATTTCACCACGGATCTCTCGTACATGTACCGGAAGTAAATAAAGTGACCGTGTCTGGGCAACTTTTTCATCTTCTACTTTATTTCGAAAACATTTATTTCGTCCGTCCGGACTATCTTTACACCTCGGAATGATGTGACATCTTCTCTCCATCCACTTTGGCGTCACTGAGTACCGTTGTGCACCTTGCAAACGGGCAAGGTGCATGATTCAATGGTTGTACAATACTTCAAACATATTCAAGTCCTGAGCCACATGAGCAATGACCTCCCCAGGAGTCATTAGTCTACGCCTTCACTTCATTAAAATTGCCGGAAGCAAACATATAGGGGAAGTCGGGGATGCCAAATACTTAGGGAATAACCTTCAGAACTCTCTAATAAATTATACTTTTTTTAAAAGAAAATTTTCACCAGGTGCCAGTTTCGTACTCCCAAAAACTAATCCTAAATACTGTTGCAAACATAATGTTGAATTACAATAGCGCTCTAAATATTTATTGTGGAGTGTTCAGTATTACCCCGAAACTTCAGGCAATACCGAAAGCTCACGGCTGCCCGCAACCTCGGCACCCATCGCACACATAGCCACTGCAAGTCGACTTCCCGCCAGTGCACTCCTCGCAGCACCAGGCACGAGTGCACGAGGCCCCGTCTGTTTGTCGTTTATAGGTTTTCCCCTTCTAAAATGAAGGGGAGAAGACAAGATCAATTATGTAGATAATTTACAAAGGTCACAGAGCAACGGCGTTGCTGTTGGATGCAATGGGGATAATGCCGTTCTGCATTACCCCTTTTGTGCGCCTTCAATATTTACCCTCCTGCCACGCGACCAGTGGGAACGAGGGGGTGAACAGTGTTCTTTTCAGTCCTAGTAGGCCCTAGTGAAACCTGGCGAATCTAAGTCTCGAGTGTTACAGAGGATACAATACCAAATAAATAAATAATGTCAACCTTACAGAGCGACACTGCAAAAAGGTAACCTACCTGGGCAAGTGTAGTGCAACGCCGATTGAAGCCGCCTCTCACACTTCTTGAGGCTTGCGATCTGTCAAGGTCTTCTTGAATGTATGCGACATCTTTGCCATCTAGCGTCAGTGGGGATAAACATGAAATTACCTGACGTTCGGCATTTCTCCTACTTCCCCTATACCGGGTGGGCCCCCCCCCCCCCCAAAAAAAAAGACGCACCACCCCCCCCCCTGCCGGGGGGGCCCCCCCCCCCCCCCCAAAAAAAAAGACGCGTCCTGTTTGACGCTTTATAATACCCACTGTGGATAATCTAGGTTCGTGATGGTTTTGTATCACATTAGGAACACCAAAAAATTTGTTTCCTGAAAGTTTCATGTGTCTAGGTCTAGATGGCGAACCTCTTTGACTTCGCGTGCCACAAAAAAAAAATAATTATGCTAACCAGGGTCTTGCGTGCCAGACTTAGTGAGACTTCTGCTGCTGAATTTTATATGAAAGTATTACAATCCTAAGCTGATACATTGTCGTTTTCAGAGCCACACAGGTAGCATTCATGTCATCTGTCAGGCGATTGCGTAGCTCTGATTTAATAGAATTCATGGAAGAAAACAACTTTTCACAAAAATAAGTTGAACCGAAGAATGTAAGCAGTGCAGCAGCGCGCTTCTTCAACGAACTGAAGCACGCAGACAGGGAATTCCAAACTTTCAAATTTTCGTTTTCAGCACTTGCCACATTTTTTCCCTCGCTTCGTTCACGTTCGATCTGTTCAAGTCTCACACCTAGATCGGCAAACTTCGTCTTCCATACACCACTTTCTTGGAGCTCTACCGATTCCATTTCTAAACTCTCAAGCCCCAACCACTCCAGGTCCGAAAGATGAAAGTCCTCAAGTTGCACTTTGTGGGGACTGCTGATGAACGTGAGAGTTTTGTCCATAGGGCGAAACTGAAGAAACCTTTTCTTGACATTTTCTAGTGAATGTCCGATTACTTCTGAAAGTTGTTTACAGACATCACTGCGATTCACACGACTATCTTCAAAAAGCTCAGAGTTGTCAAAATGGTCTTTCAAGTTGGGAAAATACTTAAGTTTCTCTGTTTCCAAATCCTTCTTGTATATTTCAAGCTTTTTTCGAAAGTCTTGATGTCATTGAACATGATTTCCACCATCTTTCCGAAACCTTGAAGCTTTTTGTTGAGATCATTGAGGTGCTGGGTGATATCAGCTAAAAACATGAGATCCGTAAGCCAAGCCACATCTGTTAGTTCTGAGTACTCTTAGCCCTTCCCACTTAAGAATAGCCTCATCTCATTCAGGCATTCCACAAAACGATCGAGGACTAGTCCACAACTTAGCCATCTGACACGGTTGTGCATAACTAGACGTGAGTGTTGTGATTCAAGTTCTTCGAGTAGCGTCTGGAATTGACGATAATTGAGAGCTCGTGCAGTGATGAAATTAACAACCTTTGTCACTGTCGTCATTACGCCCTCCAGCTTTTTTGAGCTGTCCTTGGCAGAGAGTGCCTGTTAGTGCAACCAACAATGGAACTGGACTAAAGGGTGATCGACCTCCTGAAGAAGATACTGAACAGACCCAGATTTTTGACCGGTCCTACAGAGTGCTCCATCAGTCGTCACAGAAACAAGCTTTGCCAAGTTGATATTTTGAGTGGCGAATGCTTTTATCACTGCACTGAAAATGTTCTTACCTGTTGCTGTGCCTGGCAGGCTTATCAGTTTCACAAGTTCCTCACGCATTTCGTCACCAACAGCATACCGAACAATCACTGCGAATTGCGCGTGATTACTGACGTCAGTGTTTTCATCTAGGCATATTGAGAACACAGCAGCCATTTGCAAATCACTCTTGAGCCGCTCGCTAATATCCTGATTCATGAACACCATCCTGTCCTTGATGGTGTTCCGGCTGGAAGGCATTTCTCCAATACGCTGAATAATTTTCTCTCTTTCAGGAAAATCTTAAAAGAGAACATCAGCACACGTCAACATGGCAGCTTTAAGGTAGTCACCATCAGAAATAGGTTTTCCATGTTGCGCAATGCATTTAGCAACATTGAAGCTTGCTGCAACCAAATGGCTTCTGCAGAAATTTGATGAATCCTGTTGATTCCCAGTTTAAAATCCCAACTGGAATATTCAAGCTGGAAAAGAGCTGGAAAATAGTAGGTACCAGTTGTTCCTTAGCTGGAATTTTCCAACTGGAATGCAGCTGATTTGAATAGCTGTTTCCAACTGGAAATTTTCCTGTTGACATTTTATCAAGAGGACCCTACAGCTGGAATGTAGCTAAATTTACAGTTGAAAATCAGCTGTTCCTGTAGATGGACCTCTGACAAAAATAGTCAAGGACCCTACAGCTGGAATGTAGCTGAATTTACAGTTGAAAATCAGCTCTTCCTGTAGATGGACCTCTGACAAAAATAGTCAACAAAAAAATTCTCATTCAGCTAGTGATATAGCAATTAGGAAGAAATCTAGAGATTACTTTCCAGCTGCTACCCAGTTGGAATGGGTCCAAATTTATAGCTGGAGTCCAGCTGGAAATTATAGCTGTTTCCAGTCGGGATTTTAAACTGGGTTGACTCCGAAACTTCTGCAACTGTCGTGCAATATACTCCGTTTGTTCCCCATCACTGCGGGCAAGTAAGAATTCAAGAAGAAAAAGAAGAGTGATGGGTCTGGAAGTGGCGTTTTACACTAGAAGTTCTCTAGAAGTTCTAGAATTCTCTGCCGCTACCCTCAGTCTTGCCCAGCTTCAGTTTCTCGCATTTGCTCATGGCCATGGCGACTTATGAATGAATAACAGCCACAGAATAAGTTGCTAAGAAAAATGCACAGTAATCAGCTGCGACACAACACAACACGAACCGAGATGAACAGGCGGCCGACTGGTACTGTAACGGGTCTTGCATTGCCTGATGCAGGGCTTAGAGGTCTTTTTAAGGTGTTGAGAGGATTTTATTTTTGGAAATACAGTACAACTGTGGGGATTAGGGAGGATGAAGGAGTTTCGAGATTTTTGGAGGGGGGATTAGTAGGGGAGGGAGTGGGTGCGGGGCTTTTCTACAGAACAGGTAAGAGGCAAAGTAATCCTCGAAAACCCACTCTCCTACACTTCAGAGATAGCAATAAAGTTCACCTTGCAAAATCATTCAGACAAGTGGGATAAGACCTTTCCCCAGTACTCGTATCTGCCATGGCCCCCATCCACTCAGATGCTATGAATCCAGATTTAGCCGGCTAATATACCACCGCTCAGATACCTGCAAGTCAAAGAAGTTCTCCAATTTGTTTATTTATTTGTTTATACACATTTTAAATATTTTATGTTTGTCGACATCACATCGCGTGCCACCAGAATTAGCACCACGTGCCACATTGGGCACGCATGCCATAGGTTCGCCATCACTGGTCTAGGTTGTCTAAATAAAAATTGACAGTCGTTCAAATTGGAGTCATAAAATGTACCTTTTCCGCGCATGAGGTGGATGGTGTTTCAGGACTGTTTCATTCATTTCCTCACTTGACGCCATAAAGACTGCTTTTTTTTTAATGAATTGCCAGCGTCGTAGTATTCTACACGTCGTAAAATAGTACTACTGTCGTACGACGTAGCATCAGAGTCGATACTATGAAGAATACTACGACGAGGGCATTTCATTTAAAAAAGCAGTCTTTATGGCGTCAAGTGAGGAAATGAATTAAACAGTCCTGAAACACCATCCACCTCATGCGCGGAAAAGGTACATTTTATGACTCCACTTTGAACGACTGTCAATTTTTATTTAGACAACCTAGGCATGAAACTATGAAACTTTCAGAAAAAATTGTTTGGTGTTCCTAATGTGATACAAATGCATCACGAACCTAGATTATCCACAATGGGTATTATAAAGCGTCAAACACGACGCGTCTTTTTTTTTTTGGCCACCCAGTATTACCTTCGCTAACTTGGTTTATTAGCTTTATTATTTATTAGTTAATTAGGACAACGCATGAGGGGTACCATGAAGTTGGGATTCTGATCCAAGTAAATTTGGGAGTATTTACATCTCATCTTCATCCCATTTACATCTCATCTTCAGATGGGATCCTTTCGCGGACAGCAGTTAGAGCATCCTTTGCATATTCGGATCGAAACAGACGCGTATTTTGGCTCACGACCTCAAGGGGGGAGCAGCTGACAAGGTAATCAAGTATACATGAATATGAATTACAACATTTAGCATAGAGATAGATCGTGAATGAGCAGGGCACTCACTCTTACGAGGCGCGATCGGGCCTCATATCGAGAATCGCTGAGAACAAAGGCCCTTCCCTTTACGAATTCCCATTCCCAAAAACTCGCGCTCAAGATCGGCATGAACTCCAACATCGACCTATTTCCATGGACCATAATCCATGATCTCATCTCCAGGTCTCCAAGTTCCATCTGCATCGCTTCAGAACTTTCGGGAATCTAAAAGTACGTGGCTGGAGATCTGCTTCCCTGCAAGTTTTTCTGGCGAAACCGAACTCTTCACTCTACCATAAATACGCACAAATACCCCTCAATTAGTGCTGGAAATATTGAGAATGGGGCAAATTTGAATTAATCCCAGTGAAAGAGGTATGTCTTGACACATCCCATGGGCCTGCCTTTCAAGGAAAACGATGACAGAACAGGTTCCTGGAACTCTTAAGCAAGAGTAAAAAATGGCATTCACGTGCCAGAAAGCGTGAAGAGACTCCAGTATAAAGAGATGCATTTAAGTAAGAACATGCATTACATTTGCTTTCTGCTGGGTGTTTTATACGTGAGACCTTAATTCTTGTTCATTTTGATCGCGACTATTGCAAAAATTAAACCTAAACAAGGAAGGTTTTACAGTCTCGTTTAAAAACTAACTAGGACCAAAATAACGAGACAGATGTAGACTCTTGAGGCGCTCATGGCTTCGACTGATATCTGCAGTGTCGACAAATATTGCAAGGCAGGGTGCTCCCAAATACTTAACATTTAAAAGATATAAATTACCGCTTGGAGTCATACCATGATGTATCCTCGCATATAGCGTTAAAGTCCAGTGGGACTATGGAGTATCGACTTTGAATTTTTTTCTCAACAAAGCTTGTGCTTCTAACAAAACCTCCAGAAGCTCGTGCGTGTTTCTCAATTCGAAAGAACACCTGCATATAAGACGCAAGAAGGAAAATGGTGGGAGAAGTAATTGTACCCAAGCCTGTAAGTCTGCATTATTGTATCGTACAGGGCTCTCCTCTTGCAATGAGAAAACTTTGACGCAAAGCAGAGTAAGAACGATGCCGAAAGGCTCCACAAGACTGGAGAGACTAGAGAATCTCTCGGGAAGACATATAAGGGATCGGCAGATTGCAGTGCCATGCCCTCACCGCTAAATGATTCTCACTCACACCTCCCCGTTTTTTCGTACATGTTTTCATGTTACCCGAGACTCAGCATTGGCACGTTCGTGTCAGTAGCGACCGTGGCCTTTCCTACCTTGGATTACTCTGTCATCGTAACGCAACCTACAACTGAAGAATACATGCAACTATCGATATTTATGGGAATCGGCTTTCATTAGCTAAAAATAAAACGAACTCGGATTGGGTGGGTGGTCGACATCCGTTCGAAAGTGCAGGGTTCACAGGGTGCATTTAGGTGGATTCATAACGGAGCGGGAAATGTAAAACGGAAGCCAGCGGTTACCACCAGCTCAAAACGGAAACCGCTCCTCCTGACCGCTGTCCAAAATGAAGCATCTTGCCTCGCTTGAAACGTCTGTTTTTGCGGATGATTAGCATACAATGTTTTAAGTGGCCTAGTTTTCATTTCGTATCCCTCCGGGACAATGATCTTGCATCTCTCCGGCAAGAAACGTGATCGCTTGGTATAAATTGGCTTCCGTTCGGCGGAAAGCGGAAATTTCCGTTTTCGAGTTTCCGCCATCATAACTTCCGCCATCCGCTTTCCGCGCCTTTTTCCGCTCTATATAAATCCACCTTTAAGATGAATAAAGGCACTAAAAGGGGTTGCAAGTTTCCCCTCCCCGTCGAAGATACACTAACATCTCAAGATAAAAATATGCTGGTTTCTCACAGCCGCACGACTCCCTTTCTTAATTTGTATATGAAGGCATGTAACCTCTTCTTATATCGAAGCCTGACAGGAGATTTGCACAACTTCAACTGGGTCCCCCTCATCCAGCTGTTATTGTCTAGTCGAATGAAACCTATCGTGCTCCATGTCATGAAGCCCTTTATGATGTTAAACCCCTGAACGAGATCCCCCTCATTCATGTTCTCTCCGATGCATACAAGTGTCGCTCGTATGAGAGTCCCCGTACTTCTCCGTATTATTTTAGTATTCCTCTGAACCCTGGCCAGGATCGTGGAATCCCATATCCAAAATTGATAGACATCACTCGATCTCCCCTTGTCCCCTCTGTAAAAATTGACACATTATGATTTGTAGTCCTGCCGTATACGAACAGGGTGGATACAAAAGGCTGGACGGAATGCAAAAATGTTTCAGGAAAAAAGGAAAATGAAAGCAGGAGAATGAAACATAAATACTGTCCAATTAACGTTTCATTCTCCTGCTGTTTCTGAAAGAAACTCGAGATCCTGAGTTATAGCATTTATTATTATTTCTCAGGATCTCGATTTTTTTTATTACCAACCCTTTGTGTGCTTTCGAAGACACCCACGTTAGACGATTCCATTTTATAAATGGCAACTCTTACCCACCCTGAAAAAAGGCAGAAGTTTTGGTGCGGCACATCGAGTTCAACAAATTGACACTTTCATACCCCCATTTGAAAAAAAAAGATCAAATCGAAAATAGAGTTTTTCAAGACGGATCTTCCACCCACTTTTGCATTAAAGTTCGGGATGCACATTTCCATCAGTATGATCGACTCGACTGCATGGGTGGTGCACTCCCAGGGGCTCCAATACCAAATAATTTGTCCCAAATATACTTTCTTTGTATGAGGAAGTGTAATGTCGGTCGTGGACAGAGGGAAAGTAAGGAATGTTGAACGCATTAGGGAAAGAATTACTCGAACTATCAAAAAAAAGCGGAAAGACTTCCTCATCATCGTAACGCATGAATTCCAGAAACGGTTCCAGAAATTCTTCGATAATGGAGGACATCATAAGGAAATCTAGCTCAGGTGCACATAACAATAATAATAAAATCTTGAGATCCTAGGCTATAATATGATGTAACTCGGTTCATCTTGCTATATTTCCCTTCCGAATTGAAAACTTTTGTGTCCACCTCGTATAGCTACTCGTTCTACGTAAGATGAAAAGAAAAGTGGAGGGAAATGAGAATGTTTACAGAATCCCCAGAGCGTCGGTTGAAGTAGCATTTCGAGAAGTACTTACCGTGTCATGCACGGTTGAATTTCACCTCATGGTGCATTTTCGGAGAGGAATCAGACAAGTTTGCTTTCCACGGAAGCGTTTGAAGTATTTTGTAAAGTATTCCACTTCGTTAGCCCACCCAGTGGGCCTACTTCGTTTTATGGTACTTGTTGAGGACCATTAACCAGGAGCCTCAAAGCTCCCGCTTCATCAATTACCGGGGAAGAGGAATAGCTAATGAATGAGTAAACCTTTCGACATTGGGAACTCTTCCCACCCTTCCTATTAAGGGTACTAGATCTTTGGTAAGGGGTCTGTAAAATAAATACGAAACTCACCTAGGTGCTGCCCAATGCGACGTACCAGCAACGCTGTCCATCACTTATCTTTCACATTCAGTTGGACGAATACGATGAAAAGATAAGGTTACGAATTCAGGAGCTTTTGGACGAATTCTTCCGAAAGTACGGATTAGAGAAAGTTTCTTGAGTCGGCATGCCTTTTCGGTCAAAGCGTCCTATTTTTTTATATCCTTCTTCTTCGGTTGTCTCCGTTCCTCCTTCGACTCCATTCCTCGAAAAACACATTAATATCCACCTCGTGCTTCCTCCAATGCTTTCTATTTTACATGCCATTTACAGGCACGAGGTACGAGGGAGGGTCGGTATGCACCCTTGTTGTGCATGACTGTCATATGGCACGTCTTATCGAAGATGTTGTTTACGACTCCCAAGAAAGCATTTCGACGTCAATGAGAAGCATGAATTTTTGAAGATGGAAAAAAAATTCCGAGCCATATCGATCCACATCCGGATGAAAACCTCCCCCGATTCACGCTAGTTAGGCAGATTTCATGCTTCACCAATCCATCTCACTCAGATGAGTTGCCCGAAGGTCGTCTTTAGATAACATTTGGTGGAGTCACGTGTTTCTAGTTGCCTCTGTTGTGCATCATTATTTACTTCTTTTTTTAAATCCGTATTTCCTCTTTCCTCGGGTAGGT
Source organism: Darwinula stevensoni (assembly GCA_905338385.1). NCBI lineage: Eukaryota > Metazoa > Arthropoda > Ostracoda > Podocopida > Darwinulidae > Darwinula > Darwinula stevensoni. Next base: position 84,187 of record CAJPEV010000060.1, read on the forward strand.
GAGAGCCCCCGCCCACTTCCTCTGTTTACCTCCTTCATCACGTCTTTCAATCCTCTCCGTTCTCGATTTAAATTCTCACCATGTAACGATTGCCAAACATTTCTCGATTGTTCTCTTTGCTATTTGCGACAATTCTTACATGTTTTTCGTCAGAGAAGTCTCGAATCGTTGCATGGAGGACACACCAGAAGAAGGCTTCGCTCGAGGCAGATGGGCGTTTTACTCTTCATGATGCTTCTGAGCTTCGCAAACGCTCTCCAGCCAGTAATAGACCTTCTAAGGAAAGTACCCCACGCATATAATGGGTGGACATAATTGGAGAGACACTCCCTTCTCGTTTCCAAGCATTCATTACCGAAATGCTGAAGGCAATATAACGGAAGGAAAAAGAGGCGATGAAAAATCCTTGCACAGTAGACCGGAAAGCCTCGACAGAAACTGCATGCAAACATCTTCTTCTGAGAAATTCAGGCGTTCAAATTTTTAGCCTGCCTCACAGAACGCTGGTGGAACTTGGAAACCGCCATCATAACCGTCGCTCAACTTCAACCGCCATTTTCAAGGCGTGATACATTCATCTATTTGACTCGAACTCGCTTATCTCGAATTTCCTTATATCTCTGACCATATTTCCGTTCCCAACGGTGATTTTTCTCTCTGTTCACTCGAAGTTCAACATGCAGAATGTGATAAATAAGCAATTTGAAAAGGGGTTATCAAGCGCTTCTCTTTATTCTAGATGGAGAAAAGTAAATAAAAAGAAACCTGTTCAACCAAGCAGGGAGACGCTATTTTTCTGTTTCCTTTCTTACTAATTCCTGAAATCTGATTAAATCTAAGAGTTTTTGGGATATGAAAGGGGGAAAAATGGACACAGAGCCTGTCCACCTTCGACACTCATGTATCCCAATTCGAGTTTGTGTTTCTTTAAAATAAAAGTAAGACCTTAGATCTTAGCTCCTTGAAATCAGATCTGAAAGGGAATCGGACAAGAGGGCAGGAAAAATCAACAATTTTACTCAGCTTTTTTTCCTGAGGCCGGAGCCAATTTCTGATTAGTCGAACGTTGGATAACTTGACTTGCTGGATCGGGTCTTTAGAGTTCGACTAAATGAGTTTCTTCCGTGTTGTAGAAAACGCAACCATCCCTCGGATGATGCCAAGATTTTGAATGCGTATGGGTGAGGACAGAGGAGTCTTGTTATCGCGTCAAATACATTAAATGAATGATGATGCGAGACTGATGGTTCAAGGTTCGGGGTTCGGTCGTCGAGAGGAATTTTTGCCCTCTCTCAGGTGAAGGTCGAGTGTTCATTTAAAAAAAAAAAGGATAGGCCTACCCCTCTTAGAAACAGATATATTTGTGGGACCATATTCACTTATTGCCTACTTACGGCTACATTGCTTCCATTTTAGTGTTTTGTTCATGTGAGAGGCAGCCACTATTTCATCATCTGACGCTTTCCACGAATCCACATTCAAGTAAAATAAGTCATTCCGCAACACGAGTCTCGCTTGGGGTTTACTCAACTTAAACCGGTTTCCTCTCGTTCTGACGCTACCACCGAGTTGGAAAAATCTACAGCGCTCCGCGTTATCGATTTCCTTAATGATGCGTGCATGCCTCGGTGAAGTCTCCCTCATGAATCTCCTCTCGAGCTGGTGGGAATCCCGAAGTTTCTTAACGTCTTTCACGTGAAAGTCCGAGGGTTTCTTCCATCGTTTTCGTAGCCCGCCTTCGAACTCCATTAGATCACTCTATTTGCAGGTCGCCGGAATCGAACACGGTACTATGAATGGGGTCTTACCGGCGTTGCGTGCAACAAAAGTATTAACCCCAACGAGTCCGATTTTGCAAAAGACTCAACGGGAAGGCGACATAAAGAAAGCAGGATAGAAAAAAAATAGGAGGGCGGATCCCTCGAACGGCACATAAGGTCCACTCTTTTCCTTTCTAATTACATGCTTTCTCATTTCTTCTCTGCACGCAGATTTCCCGATATCGTGTCGATGCGCCATCCTTTTCGGAAGCCTCGTTGGTCGATTCGGTTGGTAGGTGATTCGTGGCAGAAATGTGTACATAGTTGTAGTCGATGAAAAGGAGAAAAGGAGATAGGTGCAGGAAAAGGGTATGCGAGAGGAAAATACTCAAACTAGAAAAAATACATCAGGAGATATGAAACAGACGCATCAGGAATTGTACTCGAGCGAGGAAAATGCAAAAAAAATGACTAAAGAAGTGAGAAGTAGAAATAAGATGTAGTATATTAGTTAATTATAAAAGTATATATTGATTCCAAAACGTTTGACCAGTAGCGAATTCAAGATGTTACGATGAGGATAAATAATGAAAAGTGACATTGCTAACTTATTGTTTTGGAACCGCAGTTATTAACTATTAATTGAAAATAAATTAAAAGTAAATTAAAAGGGATGCACATTGCACAGGATAGAAACTTTCGCTAAAGCAAAACTACCAGCAATATAAATTTAAAAGTGAGAACCGAGATCCAATCCTCATCAGGATAAGTGCAGTCTCGATAAATATTCCGGATAATAGACGGTGGACAAATACCCAGGACAATTGACCCATAAAGGGAATTGGACTCAGCGCATGAAGGCATTCATCAAGAAGATGAGGATCGCGAATATTATCATGAATGATATGCCCCGATTTTATAGCCCCAGTGACTCAGCTTCCTGCGAACCATTTTTCATCGTCCATATGAATCAGAGAAAGAGGGAGGAGGCAGAGGCCTCAAAATGCATCTATTGGCTTCTTTCCTCTTCCCATCGAGGTCTTCCTTGGGAGATATCTGGCTCCTTGCCAGAAACTCTTCTCTGGGAAGAAGGCATTCAGGCTGTCCACTTTCGTGACGTATTCCTTCCTCTCTGACTTCATCCATAGTGAAGGTCGGCAGACTCCCTATTCTCTGCAAGAGCACAAAAGAACTTCCTTGCCTCAAAAATGTCCACCCACAGAAGGCTGATACTTCACATAAAATCTACAATACGAAAACAAAATCGAACCATGTCGTGACGAACTCGGATAACTTTTAACGAAATTCTGTGCAAAGCGAAATAATTTTGTATCCCCAGTTGAACGCCCGTATAAAAATTCAACTTTTCTATTGGCATTCAGCTACGAACTCTGTCACAGCAAAAAAAAAATCGTTTTTTCTTTCATACAAATTTCTGGGAGCGGTCCCCCCCCCCCCAACAATTACAGGAACATTTTTAGAGTTTAGAGCACAGAGAGTTTTCCGAGTTTTTAACGATACGGGCAATGGGGATCCAACACTCGATAGAAAGCCAAAGATAGGCATGGAAGCAAGCAGACGAATGAGGCGCCCGAAACAAGAGAAACTGACACCAAGGTTTATGGGATTGGCATCGTATTTTCCTTTACCTTTGGAAAGGCAGCATGGTCAACCTCGAGCTGAGGAGATGCATGAGTGGAGAGGGGTAGTAGCAAGCATCAAGACAACCCGGACCAATCACGTGCAAGTTTGAAAAAGGAAGGACAACAATTGGAAATGGGACGCATGAATTACATCGGATTCCCCCTTAAAGCGAAGTAGATCCTCTTTTCCTTCGCTAAAACTGCGTTTTGCTATACTGAAATGTCTAGTACTAGCTGTTACCCGTGACACATTCACGGTTTCATAATTGAGGCTAATCGAGTTCCGTTCCATAGCATTCGAAGGAGACTCACCGTTCTAATTAGGAACAGCCACGGTTGGATCGATAATAGGGAATGCTTCCCGTCATTAGAGACCTCCAATTTCCCTATATTCTTTACTAAATTACATCGTGTTCCGTCCCATAGCAATCCAATGAGCCACTGTTCGAATTTAAAACACCCAGATAACGGACGAAGAATATGAGACCTGTCCCGTAATCAGAGACCCCCAATGTCAATATCAATATATCTACTTACGTGTGCATATAGAGGGTCTTTTGGAGTGAGTGTGATCAGTCCCCCTTTTTGCTACGTACAACTCTGATTTGCCATCAAAGAAGTATACATTATGAAATACTTTGCCCTAGCAAACTTTCCTTGCATATCCAGTAAAATTTCACTATTTCAACTAAGAGACATTTTAAAGGGAACTTGAGTGCCCTGTTTTAACTCTAGACTTAATTCTGCCCGCGTCCTCTAACTTTCCCTGAATGATCAACAGTGCTGGGGAAAAAAATCCGTTTTGGCATTGTTGCAAAGTAAGTTACGCCATGTTCTGCTTATTTCAACTTTTTCTACAGGGTGCCCAGTAGAAAACCAAAGGATTGCAATTAGCACGCCTTTAACAACGAAATGATGTTTTCTATCGACAAGTATACATCTATATTTATGCTGCTTGATTGCGATTTGTTGTTTCATAAACGAATGTAAATAATAAAATGTATATTTCTATTTCAGATTGGATTCATTAATACCCATGGCTTTGTGAATAATCTTGAATAAATCCTTAATAATAAAAAATAAATCCTTTGGTTTTCTATTGGGCACCCTGTATTTTCCATAGGTTGTCATAGAGAGAGCACATATTTGAAACCACAATAAAAATAAAATACTGGCAGCTTAGGAAATGCTGTTTATGACTCCAAAATGTGAAATTTGTCCTTGGGTAATATCGCATGGTTCCAGCACCATTGGTCTCATGAGCACATTTTCCCTGTTCGAGATCACGATTACCCCTATAATAGGATGTGATCACTGGAAGAATCGTTGGTGTCAAGAGAAAATTATACAAGCTTAAATAACCTGTTCACAAGTCTGAAGTAATCGTGTTGACTGCTTTGATTCGATCAAAAGGCCTGATGATCGCACCTTCCCCGTTCATGATCATACCATCCACTCAGACTAGGTAAGTGGTTAAAATACCTTTCCAGTATAATTGTGTCACCCTATACAGTTTTCAAAGTGAGTTGATGAAATTACCGCGAATTGAAGCTAACAGTCTAACAATAATGTGCACAAATTTGCTTAATTATTCTGCAACAAAACAATTCTGCCATTCCTTCACAAAAGAAAGTTCCTATAAGATCACACTAACCCCGAATGATCTTACTAGTTTTTAGCGAATTCCGTCCCATATCATTCAAATAAGACACGCAATTCACATTTAGAATACATCCAAAAGAAAAATGAAGGATCCATCTTGTGGTTAGAGACCCCGACCTTAGAGTCCTATGAGGGATGCAGGCCGGCCTGATCAACTCCATCAGTCCCGCGGGTCTGGCCTTCAAGCTCGGTTGGGGTTTCAACTCATTTCAAAACGGTAGTTCGGTTGCATTTCAGTTCTACTACGTGTTTCAAATATAATCGAACAGACTTAAGTACTCGTGTCTTGGTAACTAAGATAGAGGAACTTGATACACACCTAATTTTAAAACGCATTAATAAGCTCATATTAACCCCAAAAAAATCTGTAATTCTTTGCAGCACGAGAGTACACTTTTTGTACCACCTTTTCACATGGTTGTTCAGAATTTGTAATAAAATTAATAGTTTTTTGTTGTTGCAAATATCACGCTTAGACGACGACAACTTCCACGGTGGTATGAACGATGTACCTCATCGTAAATATCTATAGTAACTAATTGAAATTTTCATTTATGGGCATTTTTATACCGGTTGATTTATTTAAAATCAAGTTAAATGGCAGTGACCTAAATAATATTCTGTTGCAGTAGAGAAATTTTTTCTTAGGAATGCCGTGCTTTAAAATGTTTTTTTTTTTTTAACTACCGCCATTATTGTCTTGGCATTCCAAACGTCCTGTACGGAACAACACATTTTTTGGCACATTTCCTGACTGATGCCCTGCGAAATCTCAGTGATTTTTTTCTTTGAGTTCGTGAATGGTTTCTGGTTTCTAAGCACGAACCCTTTTCTTCATTACGCCCCATACAAAAGGCTAAAAAAAAGAACCTTTGTGGTAAACAAATTCAGCTACACAAATGCACGTCTGAACGACTTGCGAGGATCATCAGCAAAAACTGTCGTCACCTAGGGTTTCCATTGCTTGCTACGTCCGAACTGATCTTTTACTACCCGAACGAGGCAAGTCGGTGACATTTCTAGTTTCGTTAAAACGCCAATTTGCATAGAGGATTGTTTCCCGTGTTGGAGGATCGCAATCGCAGTCTGTACCTCTGTCTTTCAACCTCAGCTGCGTTTTCAAGCTTAGAAAGCAGATAGAACCGCAGATTTTTCTTCCGCTGTCAAACGTTCCGCCATTAAGCGCTGCATTAACATCGTCTTGTTCTGGATTTGAAGGACTAAACGGAGCGTCAATTAAACTTTGATTCATTGTTATGCAAAGCGTTGCTACCAAGATATGAGCTTACGTATGTTTGGTTGCATACGAAACACTTAGTTCAGTTCAGACTTTGGTCTGACTGATGTCCCATCGTGCTCATCTTGACCATTCTTATGACCAAATATTGACGGTAACTGCGACTGAACTGAATCCGAACTGCCATTTTGAAATAAGCCATAGAATGATGGAAAAGTTGCTTAATTTTGCTACTGATTGCCTCTTTGAAGCGCTTTCTCGTTCTCACGTGTCCAAGAGGGTGAATATGAAAAACCGAGGAAGTCTCAATCTCAGATGTGACACCGATCGATAGAGATCTTCCTTCCGCATAAAGTTCATCGAGTCGTTTCTGAGTCAACTATGGATTCACAATTTGACGATTGTTAAAATTCCATTCTGAGGTCATTCGGTAAAACGAGGGCATCAAATACGAGCCAGACAGGGGGTGGAGCTTTTGCAGCTGATGGAGTCTGGGAAAACGGGAAGACGTAACGGTGACTTAATGGTTGAGAGAAACGTCTAAACTTTTCTCCTACTCCTTTCTCGCTTCACGGAGCTCCTTAGAAGCGACAGGACAAAGGCTTCTGTTATCCATCACCATGAGAACCCCCATATTTCTTTTCTCAAGGAAGCCCATTTTAAATTTACGGGCTTTTATATCATGTCTTCTCCTCTTGACCAGGAACATCCAAATTAAAAAAAAAATTAAATTAAATGCGCATTAAGAACCAACTCTAAATAATGAGTTATGGAGCATGAAAAAAAGTGAACTTCGGAATTTGAACTTACAATATAACATCTCGCAGCGACAATATATACGAAATAGTGAATGCTAACGAACGTGAATGTGCACTCGGAAGTCAGACGAGACGTCATTGAAAGTCGGTCGTCGATTCGTGAAAAACATGCGCCGACGAGTACTTGTCCTCCTCCGGAAGACGAGTATCAAAAGCCCAGCGTGTTTGGCAAAGATTTCAGCACGAGACGGAGAAGATGAGTGGCACTTGACACCGGAGAGAAGGTCTCGGCTTGGCAAGTCAAAAGGTTTCGTTTGGGATTCCTCTCGTTCCCAAAGGATTTTTAGGGATCCATGGACCATGGCGCACCTGTCTCCCCTGATTTACAGGCCCGCAAACTTGGCACGGACTCCTTCTTGGTCTCACCTGGTGACCTAGTTCCTTTCCACAACACCATAAAGACGTCAACATGGCCTATCGATAACGTGCCCCAGAGAATCCTCAGCGTTTGCCAACGACGGAGTGTAAACCTCACCCACCTGCGATATCGCAATTGCATTTGTGCTTTCCGAAAGCTAAGTATGGACTGATTCCATGTCATTATCCATTTTGCATTGCTACGATTTCCCCGTGGGTTTCTCGTGTGGGAATATTGACACTTAATTTCGTAAATTATTAGGGTGTGGATCGAATGGCTAAACCCAAAATCATAGCAGTCGAAGGTCTTATGCCCAACCTTTGAGGCAGGAAGGAAGTCCCAATTCTAAGATCAGAACGACGCGAGAAGCGAAGGTCGCCGAGGCAATCCAGTAACGATCCACAAGGAATGGACGAAGAGGGAGGGGCGGGACAGCTGGTCCCTACATCATCTCATTAAATTCACGCAACCATTGCGTGGGTCATCGCAGTATTATCGCGAGAATAATTGTCATACGAGGACGTCATTGGTCCTCAAAAGTAACGCTTTATGTGAAGGGAGGGAAACCTGCCGGAAATGTACCTTCTCCCTTAAAATATGGGTTCTCCAGCTGACGAGATATTTTCCACAATTCCGCAAATGTACCCGTTAGTGTTGCTATGTGATTTAATCAGCGAAGAAAGTGATATTGCCCCCCCCCCTCCCACTCCAAGCCGCTCTCATTTACAACTCCACCTTTGAACCCCGGATCATTTTGAATATAATCGTTTCTTTCTTTCAAGCATTCATGTCATCCATGAAAAATATTTTTTGAACCACGAAAGGGTAGAGAAGGGAGAAAAAACGAGCATTATTTATGCTTGCAAAGTTCAAGTCACGGCTGAACTCCTTGTACAACGCCGAGCACTACTTTCCATTGCTCTCAATTGAACCTTCTAAACCGATTCAGGACTCGTACTAGTTTAATTTTATCCAACGTGAGATTGCACCAGAGAGCTTCGATGATTATGATATGAATATGATCCCATTATCAGACATAATGGAAGTGAGTGAAAATTGTGGCGTAGTGACACTTACGCTAAGACTTCCAACCCTAATAATTCACGTTCACGTTACTGCATAGGCAGAAACCTCAACATAGGTATTCTTCCTAATTTCGCCAAGTTTTCAGAAGTGCATCCGTTGCGATTCGGTAATTTCGAAGGTCTGGAATGCATGCTTGGAGATCTGGGGATCGAACGCAGACCGATACTGACCGCTACTGAACCGATTTCTAAATAAGGGGTACCGATGGGGTTCTTGCGAGCCTGGGGGTAGGCCAGCGCTTTTCTGTGGACTCGATTATCGATTTCTTAGCGAAATCTCTAAGAACTGCTGTACTTACTGCATACTGCACGATGATTGAAAGGTGGGTTCAAGATTTGTTGGTACATTCACCATTTCCGGCTTTTGTACTTCTTTGGTCATTAGTATCATATGATCGTCATCTATCGACTGGGTGACCGGAGCATAGCATCTTATGATTTTACAGTCATCCTGCATAAATCAAAATTGTCATTTGTCCATAGGAAGCAATCTAGATTCGCCTCTTTCCCCGGTGAAAAATGAGACCTTCAGCAGTATAATACAGAGTCCGCTGCTATTTGGTCGTGGTTCTCTCTCCACATGCTGACGATAGAAAGAAAAAAGAAGAGAGTCACGAAGTGGACGGATGATGTAAGAGTACAAGGAGAGAGAGAGAGAAGGGGAAGTGCATAATGCAGAGGCAGCACGCTCGGCTTCGCTTATTTTGTCCCCTGACACGCCGTGCACGTCTGTCACCTGTCGCGGAGACGCACGTCACACGTTCGTATTTCTCATTTCGTCACCAACCCCTACTCTTACTCTCCTCTACCTCATCGTTGGGAATCCCAGAATAACTGCATAAATGGGATTCATTGAGGGCCTGGACGCTACGAATCATTCCGGTTCAAGGTTCTGCTCAATAAATGTAGGGCACTACCCCTCATGGAAGAATACAGATGGACTATATTTAGTTCAGCAAGCAAATATGGATGAAATAATATAACAGAAAATTATGACGACGAATCTCGGTCCAACTTCTAAAAAGAATTGGCGAGAATGACGTCACAGAAGAAGGTTTCTAGGGAAGATGAAATTGAAATCCGTCATATCACTCAGAATTCGCAGGCCCCACGTCGAAAAAAAAGCTCAAATGAGCGAAAGACGACGAACGAACAAATGTGTCTAAGGACAGAGATGGCATATTAAAAAAAAAAATGGTTGAGAGCCTATTCTTTAGTTTCTCCTCATCCATCTTGAACCAGTCCTTGGAACTCCTTTCTCATCCTCTCAGACCCCATCCCATCCCTTTCCCATCTCTTTCGCGATGATGTAGATGAAGTTGGATGTACTAAAAAAAAAAAGGATCAACTGCATGTTCATTTAAATCAAATTATTTCATGATATGGAAAAGCGTACACTGCCAAGCTTTTAGGACTCGTTCCTGGTGGAAAGCAGAGGATGCACTCTGGAGGAAAGCAGAGGAGAAGGAACCACAGCGCAAGTGACGTTTAACCCAACATATCATTCTCACCTGAGATGACAGTCAAGGCGTAAGGAGATCATCGAAACACTCGGTATTAAGAAGAGTGCTCGACGCTCGATCTTTTCTTCCCTATGCTCTCCAACGCGTCCAAAACCCGGTCAGTGGTAATTGCCCTCACTAAGCTGACATCAACATCGTTTTCTCATTTGACTCTTCGTCCGGGGGACGTCTGCGTTGCCTCAAACATCTTAGCTGTGGATAATGGAGATTCTATTGTGATATTAATGTACGAGCATTGCTCGTCCACTCTCCAGGGGTTTCACTCAACACCCCAACACTCAACAATCGTGCTGTTCTCTCGTTCCCCAGGATCATTCCAATGACTTTTTGGACAAAAGCCTACGCTTGCTAGGGTTATTTTCTAGCCAAGAAAAGAGAACGTCTTTCTGCCAGTCTGTCAATTGTCTGTCTATCTGTCCTTGTCCTTCGTCACGGACGTCGGCGCAGTTCAGATCGTTTCGTAGTAAGGAACTCTTCAGATTTCGAACAGATTTTCATAGATGGACAACTGTTAAATATTTATTAATTATATTGGTTCCGTTGCTTAAACTAATTTGCTTCGATGTATCAACTAGTAGCAATAACTTTGCCGTAAACAATGTTAATTGTATAAGTAATTGCATTTTCAAGTGTCAAACTGTAGTTAGAGTATTTTAAATCCCATTTTTAAACCGAAATCAATTATTACAATTAAGAGACTAACTTTTTTATTTACACATTTTTCTTCGCTGGATTGTTCCGACATCCCTGGCAATCGAGTGTTTCACCCAAATTGCTTTAAGCAAGTGGTTCTTTCTGAGCGAATCGGAAAAACGTCAGAAAGTCAACCGACTTGGTTGTTGTTACATCATGCATGTACAGCTGGTTTTCTTTGAAACTAGAGAATAACTAGGCGAAACCTAATTGCAGGACGAGAAATCGATCAACTGGTTATGAAGTATTGATACGTATAGGTCATTACGGTCGATTTCGCCGTAAAACTTTCGTTTTTGAGGCCCTCTGTGCTTTGCGATGTATTGGTATCGTTTAAAAAAAGGATGTGACGCACAGGAGGTCCTTCAGCTCATCAACACGAGACCTCATGAATGAATGGATGTGGTTGAGATTCCGTGGATGGAAGAGCCATGTTTCAAAGGCCCGAATAGCTCGTCTGCGGTGCGAGATTCTCGCGTGTCCGGAATACAAATAGCCCCTTGAAAGTCCCTCACAAATTAGTCCTACACATTCATTGGGATTGGAAATGTGCGGTCCAATTTCCATTTTTAGTGGGGTAGACAGCCCGGGTGGCATAGAGTATACTTGCATAATGTTTCCCTTTCACTCGAGGGAACAACAATGTAAAATTCCACTTGCAGATTTTTTGAAATCGCATGTCTCCTCTTCTGTTCCCTTCAAGATGGAGTACTGAGAAAAGCCACAATTCAGTCTGGGCCACTATCGCAGGTGTGCTGCTGTGACGATGGCCCTTCCTAAAAGTCTCCCATTCCCCGTAGGAATGGGTAAGATATTTTAGTTCTTTCTTGATTTCCATCTATGCAGCAATTTCAACGTTCTTCCAATGGCAGTCATGCCTCGCTTTAAAAGTTGAATGCTGCAGATCCTATCCCAAAATAACCGCCTAGAGAATAACGCTTCAAATACCGTAACTTCGCTCTGTTCGGAATGTGAAATCAAGCATAACACAAACCTTTAGTTTCAGTTTAGTTTCAGCAGAGGTTTTCAAGGTTTGTCTAACAAAAATTTTGAAAAATTTTTGTCCAATGCTTGGAATGGGGCAACATCACGATTCCCCATTATTGCAGAGCAGTACTTGGCAAATAAAATTTATTGAAATAGAAAAAAAAACCTCTATGAACAGTTGAGGGGTGAGCTGTCGGCATGGGAAAAAAAATAAAGCGGATGCAGAATGCGGAAATAAAATGCAAGAGGAAGCTTACCTTTTACTGACGTTCCAATTAGGCAGACTCTATGTCGTATTACATTGTGCCCCTGGGGACAGCGGTGCTGTGATCCGCGCAGATACATCTGGAAAACGTCCAACAACCAACTACCCCTGAACGTTACGAGCAAGGGGAGCAACATCATTGAGGGCATGGACTTCGTACGAGGCGTCAGGCACTTCGACTCAACAGCCTCTCCAAGTCCTCTCACGTGATATCGAATTCCCAGGAAGTGAAAACTTGCAACAGGGAAATTTCGAGCTGGAGAATTCTGAGTCAAGCCTGACTTACCCGAAACCCGAAAGCAGGGACAGAACGAAACACAGAATGCTGAAAAGCAAATTCCACAGCCGCTGTTGCCGTCACCTACACCAGTTCTACAGAACCACTATCACAACCAATGGATAATGATGATCACCACCACAACGGCCGCTGTTCCTGCAAAAACATACACAACAGCAATGTCAAGGGCAACAATCACGGCATTCACAAGAACTAAATACCAGTGGTTCGTTCCTGCATACTCCACCTCGTCCTCAAAATCTACCTGGATAAGCACCTCTCGAGAACCCTTAAAGACTGAAGGTTCGAAAGAGGCATCATCGATGTACTCGTAACAGCAACACCAGCTTTAGAGGAACAAAGCATAAAAATAGCAAGTTCTGACTTTCAGCTGGGTTAGTGATAGTTCCTCTCATTACCGTAATGACTTGATGATGTCCTTCTTCGCCTTCCTCTCTCGTTCTCCAGACACTCTTCTATGAATTTGCCAGTAAGTGGTGATGTACAAGCGTGCTAGCGCTTACGTTTCAACCAGTTCAGCCCCTTTTCGGACCATTACCTCCCCCCCCATCTTAAAAAAAAAACTAAGCACCCTTTGAGCTCTTGTGATCGATTTGATCATTGGTATCAAGATCGGCCAAGGGCCCAGGCCATCTTTCTGAATTATACTGTTTCTCCAATTACTGCGAGGTCAAAATTCCGAGAAGGGAGGTTTCACTTCTTTTTCCTTCATAACGCGATTTTTATTATACTGTAGCCTCGAGGAAGCTACCTGCAGATTCGGTCATGGTGCCAAACATTTGCATAGCAGATAATAGCTAATCCTTGAGCGTCATTGGATATAATCGGTTCGGATACATGGGACATATCTTCTAGGGGGGTAAGGAATGGGGGAACGGCTTCAAGGACACAAGGCTGGAGACGCAGGCGGAGACAGCAGGCAATCCATTTGCCGCATCGTGCCTCTTCTATCCCAGACATATTGAGAAAGAGAGGAGAAATTAATCTAAGTCTCGAAGGGACTGCGAAACTGAGTGACGCGGAAATCCATCCGATTGTACAAAGCCCTGCGACCATAAAGCTCGTAAATATTCGCTGATGAAAAAATAAAACTTGCATATGTATTAAAATTAGTGAATAATGGTATTTCTTGGCTGATAAAAGTTCCCATAAATAGAAATAATGGATTAACTTCCACCGTTATAAACATAGGACAAGGGCCTAGAGTGGCATAGGGCTGGAGTGGAAACCTAGGAAATGGTTTTCCGCATTTTTAGATTACGTAACTGTGCCTGCACGCTTTAAGACGTGCTTTGAATCGAATACACGCCTCGAAATATTTTCTTCAGATGTATAAAGAGCAAGGGGAGAAGTGGAAGGAGACTCAGATGACAGGGATATGGTGAAACGAGGCTGAAAATAGAACGAGGGAACTTCCCGCAAGAAATTCATGACCGCCGCAAATGTAGTACGGAACGATGGTGCAGATATATGAGTATCGCTCCTCTTCGCACTGACAGGATCCGTTGAACGAGGCAATTCCGATGCTCCTTTCCTTACTGACGGGTTCGGAATCCCGTTCGGTCGAAGAATTACGAGACTTGTGAGCTGCCACGTGACAGGTGGTCCCTGTCTCATACCACGGCGACCACCAGCTTCGCACCTCTTTCTCAATCCTCATTTGGTGAAGAACTTACATTTTTTAAGTTCGGAATATCACTCCTACAACATTTCAGTAAACTTTGCAATGTAATTTCATTCGTTCCAAGAGTCAGAAACCTCTTGCCTCAATACCTCGTACAGATTAGACAGATTATAGAGTCGCTGAATGCCATTTGAGCTGCTTTAGAAAATTCATTATCAATGATGCACGACGAAATGCAGGTTGAGGGTGGGTGCATTTAACACTCGATCGACATTTCTTGCTGGTATGACCTTTATATGTATTAAATGCACAATCATTCAGGCCTATCGCAGTAATAGACAGAAGCAACAATAATAGAAATAGCAGAAGCAACAACCGGAAAAGCTAAGAATAATTAAAATATTCAAAGATGAAACAGAAAAATTTGCACCAAGAAGTCCGTTTGATGGGACCCATTATATTGGTTGCCCAAGGGGTGCACTCGAAGGGATGTGCGGAAATATGCTAGTAATGTGAAAGAAACCCTGTGGTTCAAGCACTATCGCTGTAGTTGATGAAGAAATTTTCCACGACGAACAAATTATATTCCTGTTTCGTAGACGATTATCATGAAGAGGTGAAATGTTTGAGTCATGACGAAGACTTAGACTTCATTGTTGCGCCAAAACTCACGATGGTAATGACGATGACGTCATCTTGACCCAATTTCGAAGTCATCGATCGTTTGCTTGCTTGAAGTTTTTCCATAAAAGTTTTGCTAATTGCTATATCAGTCAAAACTCTCTGGCAAACCTGAATGATGAATCTGGAGGGAGTGAAAATTGTTGATCGGAAGTATTCACGACTAAAACTATGACTAATTTTTCCATTTATTCGACTAGGCCTCAATTAGGATATCCGCATGATTCATTCATGAGTAGGACTTACGGAAATAAATTTTCTTAGCCAAATCTGTTGTAGGAGGAAGGAAAAGGTCTATCGAACTGACTAAACTGAGGTTAAGACTAACGGGAACACTCATACCATTGATAACGCGGATTCCCAGCATACTCATTCAGACTTGATTCTGTCTTTGAAGCTCAAGCTTTGAAGTTTATTGTAACATCAACTTCGGTAGTATGTTCCTAGTTTTTGCCTCTATGCATGAGAAAATAAAAGACTTGTTCGGTTGTTAAAATCACGCTCGGACAAATTTTCATGTGCACGCATACGTTGTATGATAGTTCAACATTTGCCATTGCAGGAGGGGAAAGCATAGCAAACTTTGACGGCGGAACTGGAAGCTATGATTTCACCACTCATGCAATTCTCCTTTTTGAATATAAGGAATAACAGTAATAACAAAATAATAATTGTACAAAAATAATTATTAATGGCAGCAATAAGATGACGTACCGAAACACGTAACATCGAAAGGGTGAAATATAATTTCCGTTAAGGAAAGAAGCAGCATAAATGCGATGGTGGAACTGAAGGGCTCGAACTGTGAAGAAGCCCTCGGTGCCATTAGGAATTGGACTCATGATGAATGCAATGAAAAGGACCTCCTGCAGTACTCAGAGAGGATAAATCACGGGGGGAGGGAAATGGAAGGACACGGGGCAGCTGAGATCGGCTTTTGTTCCATCTCAGGTGACTGATGCTCTCCCCTTTCCCTTTCCCTTTTCCATTTCCATTCCCTTCTCTCTTCTTTCTTTCTTTCTATCCTCACAAAACCTCACTTCGCTCTCACATCAGCCTTAAAGACGGTGGCCTTGGTCTTCCTTTTCATGGTTCGCCGAATCGCTGAAAAGTACTGGGATCGGCCGCAGCGGACGGCACGAGGAATGGGATAGGAAAGGGATTAAGATTTAGGGATTAGGGCTAAGGGGTGGGCTGGTGAATGTCACAGCTGGGAATGAAATTATCACCAAGAGGGGAGAAAGCCGGATAAACAATCCGATGAGAGACGGGGGAGGCACATAGAGACGCCATTGTGCGCAATCACTTCTCTCTCTCCACAACCTTCAAAGGAATTCCTAAGGATGGAGAAAACCAAACGTTTTGTTGACTCTCTTCCCCGGTGGAATGCCGATGTTGTCTGACTTTCCACAGCCGAAAGACTGTAACAGGGGTGGGGAGTGAATTAGACTGAATTATAGTCTTTCACATACCATATGGTGCATTTCACATTCGTTTGACAACGATACTGAGGGTAACATGAACATACAAATTTGGATCGAGATCTATTTAATCGAGAGATCAAAATAGCTAGGTTCAATTTCCTCTTCATATCTGACTGAGGAATAATATGAACTGAATAGAATCGTAAGAGTATAGCAAATGCTGTCATTTCATCCGAGTCCATCAACTTGTCCTCAAGTTTAGTGGAGGGGTTTTCCTCACTGGTTCTGGTAATGAGAGAGAAATTTCTTCCTAACTCAGATAGGAGCCAATGCACGTGAGATTTGGGTGTTTATTGCATGTATTAGTATCAGTAAAACTTTTACTGCGATTGAAACATTAATCGGACGAAGAATCTATTTGATTGCCATTTTAAAAAAATGAAAGCGATGAAAGTTGATCAGAAAAATGCAGGAAATACGAATAAGCAAAATGTTTAAATTCACGGGTGAGTCTTTTTGAAGAACTGAATACTTTGAATTTACTTTATAATGAGCATTAAGGTGCAAATAAGGGTCATTTGTGGCTACGTTAATAATATTGTCCTCAAAAGTTGTGGGGTATTTTGCGTATTTTGCGCATACAAGTCCCCAAGAAGATTCCAAGTATTAACGCGGATCTTTCACAAATACCGCAGAAAGAACGACATCCAGATCGATTAACAACTGAGTTTTAAAGTAAAATTTCTGATACTTCTGTTCTCCCATGCTCTCCATTCAAGCCAAGTCCTGCAAAGCTTTAGGATGCTGAAACGTCAGGCACTTCATCTAAACTTTCACGTGATATTTCATTTTATCGCTTAAATTTTCGGACATTCTGGATCATCTACAGGAAATAAAAATATATGATCACAAGGGCTCATAGCAAAAATGTATTTCCCAAAACGTGTAAAAAACCGTACAGATGTATAAACATCCTGGGACTATTCCATTGATCATTCTTTTTTCATTGAAAATTGCAACATATACGGTTATCACCTGAACCTCGCAATTAAAACTATGATTTCACATTAACTACTTGGACTTGAGAAAATGAAAAGGAGAAGTCGCACTGAAGGAAGTTGCAGTGCGTACATGACATGGATGAACAGAAGGAATGCCATCAGCGCTTGGACGGTCCGAATCACCACTGGTCAATCGGATATCCGTGTCAGGGTGAAAAACATGGGGAAAGGGGGATCATTTCCGGTTCATTTCCTCGGGAAGAACGAGGAGGAAATCAAATACGGAATCCATGGAGTGTAATGGAGATGGAGATAGGATTAAAGCCACGCATGGACAATGTCTACAGGGGAGTTGTTTTCCCTCGTCATGCATAGGACAAATGGGAAGTCAAACACCAGGGCAGCTGTCCTCTTTCCCTCCATTTACATCTTCCCTCCTTTTAGGATCTGGGGAATCCATCTCCATCATCCCACAAATGAATTCGAGGAACAGAAAGAGAGGGGAGGGGGGGGGTTATGTGGGGAAACTATACGGTGCCGTGCCGTTTCCCATTGTGATTTTTATCTGTGGAATAGGGCATCGAGCCAAGCCAACTGGAAAGAAAATGCGGAAATTTTCTCTCACTCCTCGCGAAGAAATCCTGGCAAAAACGGGGGAACATCGAGATGATCACGTCTGCCTCCTACTTTTTAGCCGTCGTATTGGAAGGAAATTTGAGATGATTCGCTGCGTCACTCTTCAAAGCCTCTATGAGGAAGTGAAACTTCAACTGCGCATAACACATGGCCCATATCGGATGCCTTTATCTCCGCATATTTTATAGGGTACGGTGATGATTTATGCAGGAGAAGTGCAAGGGGGAAAGTGCGGTGATGGGATAAAGGAAGGAATCTGGTAATGCCATTATGGACGACGACAGACAGATTCCCTTCCACGAATAAACAAACACCTTCATCCACTCTCCCTCTCTCGCTTTTTTTTTTCTGGTCTTTTCTGCACTTCCCGCACTGTTTTTTCTTCTTTTTTTTGTGATGGTTCTTCAGGTGCGACCAGCATGGAGCTTCTCTCTCTTTTTCACACTTTCCCACGACCTTTTTGTTTTCTCTGTCTCCTTCCGCCAGTCAGGGAACCATGATTAATAACACCGTTAATGAAGGTCAGGACGCGAAAGCAGCTGTTTAGAGTCTTTCACGCAACCGAAGAACTTCCCTCGTTACAACCGCATGCGCACTACGGACCAATTGAGATTTCACTCCATGCATATTCATGGTTTTAAAGATTTCGAAACGGACAATGAACTCTGAACTAAACGGGGTTTGTGTGTCCACTCGATTGACCCATGCCTTCAGTTTACCCAGGACAAAATGGAGAAAACGTGACTTCCTCTTCTAACTATGCACTAGGTGACTTCAAGCGTCCTGTATTTACATTTGCGTTCATTTTCTTTTTTTTTTCATTGAATGAAGCACACAAGTGGTCAGTGAGAGCATGTCATGCTGGTTGATCTCTCGCTGTATAGGCTTGGAAACCATCATAAGCGATTCGCGAGATATGCATATAGCCTATAGCGTAGGTTAGCCTAAACGTTAGCCTCGTTTGCTGGGGCGTGGATGATCGATCCCCTATAAATCCGCGTCGACGGACGCCGGATAGGTCTAATTATCGTCTCGTGGAGGTCTAACGGCTCATCGATCGACGCGAAACATGTGTTGGAATTTTCATACCTGTGACATGGGATGAATAGACTTTTCTCGGGGGAAGTGGAAAACTGCAGCGTCACATAATGAGGAGATTCCCGACTGCCTCACATCCATGAAGTCTGTGCAGTGCAACAGGAGGAGGGAAATGTTGTGAATACTAATTGCGTGTAATGACATGTTAAGGGCGGATGGGGGAGAGAGAGAGAGAGAGAGAAAAAAAACTGCTGTTTCACTCTCTCTCAGGCTGAGAAGAGAAGCCACTATCAGGTGATTTGTATGAGGACGAGACGAGAGGACACGAGCACTCATGGATTATGCATTCCCCCGGCTACTGGGCTCTTCTTTCTTTACGGACTGCGACGGACTTCCCTCATTCACGCCTTCCCTATTTCGCAATAATCGATAATTCTGCAGATCGGGTCGTCAACATCTATGGGCACGATCAAGGGATCGTGCATATCGATATTGGAAGGGAAATTTGAAGGCTTCGGTGCTTTCTTTCATCCTCCTCTATCCATCCTGGCTGCATCATTCGGGTGTCTTTTAAAAATGAGTTATTCATTCCTCTGACGGTCATCTGGGATTTTTTTTTTTTAGCTCTGCACGTTGTACGGTCCCATCGATACGTGGCATACAAAAAAATCAGGCGCTTAGGCTTTTAAGTTTTAATTTAGAATGCCGAGTGTTCCATTAATTTCCTCCCGAGTTTTAAACGTTGTCTTGGCCGTTTCCTCATGAAGCTCATAAGGCATGCACATGCACGACTTTCATTTGACGGTCATTGAACTACGTATTTCGTGTCATTGAAGACACGTGGTCATATTTCGCACAGACCCCTTATATAGAGAAAAAATTTCAAAGTTCACAGGCTGCCCATGATCATGTGCCCGAACACAGGGGGGAGGTTTTTTTTCCTTTACTTCTTTGTCTTCCTTTCACTGC
The DNA here is from genome assembly GCA_905338385.1 of Darwinula stevensoni. NCBI lineage: Eukaryota > Metazoa > Arthropoda > Ostracoda > Podocopida > Darwinulidae > Darwinula > Darwinula stevensoni. The sequence continues at coordinate 103,889 of CAJPEV010000060.1, forward strand.
TTCCAGACTATTTCTGGATATCCGCAGTCTTTTCCCGCCACTGTTTATTATACCTTCCTCCAGCTTTCCTCACCTCATCCTTGTCATCAACCTGTGATTATGCCCCTTCGAATAAAGCAGGTGTTTCCAGATGAATATGCAGCGTAGACGAGTCTTCTGGTGCGTGCTGGCCCGAGAGGGTTACCATTTTTCAGTTCGTTCGACTCAACGGTAGAAGTATCGGGACAAACAAAAAGCTGATAATAAAATTGTCCACCGATGAGAGTTGACATCAATGATTCCAGCAGGTTGAAGGGTCGCAGGAATAGAAAATTTCACATTTTCTTTGGAAAGCATGAAAGTGCAGTGCTGAATATATGAGAAACCTGTAATAAATATATATATATAATCATGTGAAATAAGGAGCGCAGGGGAGGAGAGAGAGGAAGGCGAAGGGGGGGAACGGAACGCATCCTGTGGTTGGGGCTCAGTCGAGTGGAGGCGTTCGTCGTGGGAGGCCATGCGGGTTCTCTTCCTATCCCGCCTTCTTTCTAGCTTCCCTCTCTCTCCTGTGTATCGCAAATGGTACTCCGTACCTACATGAATTGAATCGTCGAGAAGAGGAAGAAACAAGAATCCGTGTGCGTACTTCATGCTATATCTCTCGCGCATATGACGATGCCACGCGGCGGAACGACAGTTCGGGTCCTCGGCGTGACCTTCACGTTACAGTGCGTTATCATCATCGTGGATGCGTTCAACCTGGAACCGCGGTTACCCCTTATTAAACAGGGGCCTCCCAGCTCCTATTTCGGCTATTCCGTGGCTCTGCATCAGAGTGTCAAGTATGAGGGTGCTTCGCGGGGATTTGGCGGTGCTGGTGGTAGTGGCGGTGGTTTTGGTGGTGCTGGAGGTGCTGGAGGCGGGGGTTCCTTTGGTGGCAGTGGCGGTGCTGGAGGAGGCTTTTCGCCAGGAACCGAGAGCTGGTGAGTTAGCCTTCTCTTATCTAAGTTTCAGGAAACCTATCAAGTAGAGCCGACTAGATAAGCTTCCTCACTCTTCTCACATAAAATGAGAACGGCGAGGAGGGAAGATAACCTGGCCTGTGTAATCTGCTAACAAGAGCTGCACTATCTAGGTGACCTGAGACATCGATTCAACGGAACATCATTCCCGGCGTCACGAAAGAGGAATTCATGACTACACATTTGAGCGTGGGTTTCCGCTTACACAGACGGCCGGAGCCCACAACACCTGTGCAGTTCGCAGCTGTTCATTCCAAAAGGGTTTGTACCCTGGGCATTGAAGGGATCAGTGGGGGCAGAAAGGAGGAAATCCTTGCCAATGCCAAGCGAAACCTAGCCTTGGCCTGTCGTAGCTCTTGATGGGCGCGGAAAAGGAAATGGAAAATGATTTCTACCATCTGGACATCGATCCTTAGACTGCGCTTCATCAATCGGCCGGTGTAATAGGCTCGTGATAGTATCTGTGTGTGAAAGTCACTGGAATATCCAGTCCAGTCTAGATGGTTATCTCCCCTCTAAGGAGAAATTATGACATCCCTCCTCTTCATCTACGCCTAGTCTTGAGCAATCGCCCCTTGTCCAATTCCCCTCTATTTATATTCTGCTGAAGTTGCCTGACCTGGAGCGAAACTCTACCGCGGTAGCCTCAGGAAAACGTGCAATTGTATGTTTGTTAGACCCCTAACACGCCATGACTATTTAGTGATCGTTAGGTAACGATCATTAAATAGCGGTGTCTGCGTTTAGGCAAAAAAGGAAATGTCATCCACTGGGCGTGGATACGTGTACATCCAATCTCTGTCTCGTATACCAGCATGAGTAATGGCCCATTGTTCGCATATCTTCCCCCTAGCATGTTTTCCTTTTTTTCCACGCTTACTCTTTTTTTTCTCTCACGCCTTGGGATAAATGGGGTGTCTTTGTTCCGCATGTTTTTCTGAACCAGCCGCGGAAAAGCTCTTTTCAGGCTTCTCGCTGAAACGGTCATGTAGTGGAATGAATACATGATCAGACGGTGTACAAGTGAGTGTTTCGATCTTTCCCATAGCCCTCCTATTGCTCGTCACGGGATGTCAGTCAAACAGCACGAAAGGCGTCAATTACGATGAAACAATGGAATGGAGAATCTGTTATACCGATCGGCGCCCCTCCCCAAAGGTCTTCAAGGGCACACCTTTCTTGTGGAACGTGGGGGTCCTTCCTTTGTGAGGGAGAATGAAGTTGTGACGGGTTTTATGGATGTCATACATCAGAGAAATGATGATGTATTGGGAAGCAGAGGGCAGTTTGACATTGGTATCAGGCGACTGTCAGTCTTGGCAACACTGTCGCATGGCCTATCACAGGTTTGCCGGATGTCCTGTGGCATATCGTGAGTCATCGTAACTCCGAGGTCAAGGCCAGCCTCAGTCATCGCATGCTAAAACACTACTGGCAGACTACAACTTGCCTCGCGGGATCACTATGTCCCATCTCTCAAGGAAACAAGTTTTATGGCTGAATGGCGGGAAGAGGAATGCGGCATCCGTGAAAAGGAGGAACGTGGATCGGAATACGGCCTGTCAGAGTCGGTTGTGTTCGCCCATAAATCACATCCTGTGGCTTCTCGGCATTGTTTTAATCGCCCGGGTCCATCTACGACAGAACACGTGTTATGTTGGAGCGGGGGTGAACTCGATTCCTTTTCCCTTCCGTTGAGCCCTGCCCTAGTCTGAGCCTCCATGATCATCCAGGCCAGGGATAATTGGAGGTTTGGAATTCGGATGAGGGAGGTCACGGTGGGTGGTGGCGCATATAACGGCAAAGGCCCCCCATGGCTTTCGCTTCCCTATCCCACATTCATGAACTCTTTGTTCCCTCCAGCTCTAGTTCTTGCTGACTCACATACACCGTGCTTCTTTCCCATGACATTGGATATTTACTGCATCGGGGGAGTATTGAATCACGTTCTGCTCTACGGCTACGTGACTGCTACTCTACGTCCGTCATAAAGGGGCGTATTTTCATTTCGTCTCCTCAAGGCTAAACGTTTTGGCTAGGAAGAAGTATTTTCTGATTTGGAGAGTACATTTACGATCGGACGCAAGGTCCCAGGAAGTGTTCAGACTGGCATCCTTGAGGTAGATGCCCATTTAGCCTCAGGTCCTTGAAAAAAAAAAAGGAGCCAAGACCAGCTAAGGGATTTGAGAGATAGAGAGAGTACATCATAGAGAGCTCTCTTCTCTGAAGAAGACCTTGGCACAGAAAATAATGAAGAAGATTCCATGCTGTATGGATTGCGTCACGCCTGACTCATTCTCACCCTGACGAGTGAGGAGCGGAGTGCCACTCCTTCCTCCTATCTCAGGGACCCTAAGCAGGATCAGGATATGTACTGGCTGGGAAGCATTTTAATTAAAAAACCGGGCTTTTAATAAGGGAAAAGGCGGAACTTCCCTTCGTGCGGCGATTGAGTCAGGTCGCAGACTTCCTCCTTGCCAGAAATTCTCCAACATGATGAATAAGGTCCGGAGAGGAATTTTGGCAGGGGACTCAGTCGCCGCACATGTTTCTATGTTGGGGAGTTATTTCCAGGATATTGTTCCCTCCCCCTTCTCACTCTTCACACTGAGAGTCTATCAAAAAACCCTATGAAGAAGGAAGAATACGAGGGGCTTTGGGCTCTTTTGACGCAGCCTTATTTCCTTGTCAATTTCAATAGAGGGGCTTTTGAATGAGTTCCTGAATGTACGCTCACTCATCTCACTTTGATCTACAACCTCCTGTTCTGTACAAAACTACAAAAGCGTTTCATCATTGAAGTCTCTTTAACGAGCTCGGGCGAACGAGCCATTTATGGCCGGCATGTGACCGTTAATTAGCAGCGTCGATTAATTGGAAGGGAGCGTTGAACCAGGTGGAGCAGAGAATCTTATCATGACATAGTTGCCGTGGTTTTCTGCGCAGAGGAGGAAGTCACGTACCCGCTCATTGGAGGGTCTGTTTCCATTTCAAGGTCGCTTTTAATTTCATGGCTCCGGGCTGACGTGGGAGAACCAGGGCTCTTTTCCCATATATGGCGTTGGTCTCGTAATTGGCCTTCTAAGGACTGCTTTTCCAACTCCTGCGATTCTTCCAATGATATTTTATAAGCTGACGACGGGTTTTCAGTTACGGCTCCATACTTGGCCAAGAAGAGAAACATCCTCTCCAGCAATAAGTATTAATGTAACTAACAATGAAATCAAAGTGATAATAAAGGAAACGATTGTTTAACTACGGAACTTTATTGGCTGCCATATTTTAGTTTTATTTTTTCACAGCAATGCACGAAGAAGGAAAAATTTGCGGGGATTTAAAGTCTGGAATCATTAGGAGTCGATAAATAATCATGTAACTCGTTCTCCAAATCACTTCACTGGAAGAAAATCTGAGAACTGAAAGCTATTCTGTAAGACAGGTAATCTTCCTTGAACTAACGCTAAATCACGCAAAATTAATAGGCGTATTTTTGCTCTCATGCAATTGTGAGTATATGTAAACTTTTCGTAGTAGTTTGTGTGCATTACTGAACACTGGTTCAGTGATAGGTCATGGAGCTGCAAACGGGAGAGACCAGAATCCTTATAACTATACCAGGTTGGTTTGAAGCAAGGAGGAACGACGAGAAAAGGACAGTTGAAGGGGGGGGGGGGCTGTATGGGTAGTTGCCCCCATGGCTCTTTTGTTTCCGAGTGTGGGCCCAGACACCTGAGGCCATTGTTTCTGGTAAAATGGAGAGAGGGAGGGGAGAAAAGTCAAGGAGTTCCCTTCCCTTTTTCTGCCTCCCGGCAATAGATGCATTCGTTTCACTCACTCGCCGCCGCCTCTTCCTCCCCCCCCCCCCTTCAACTGTCCTTTTCTCGTCGTTCCTCCTTGCTTCAAACCAACCTGGTATAGTTATAAGGATTNCCCCCCCCCCCCCCCTTTTTTTTTTTTTTACGGCTATTTTCTCAACATATGTCTATCCGACTCGTTCCCTGGTTACCCGTTTTCTTTCATATTATTTTTTTGAGGATTCTGCTGGAATTCTCCAGTTCTATCTGATCCAAATTAGCCAGATAAGGAGAGAATGCTTGAGGGGGTCCACCGTAGAGAATCGATAGGAGAAGGGAAAGCCTTAAATGGTGGCGTCATTTCATGAAGGGCCTATGATTAATGTAGCCTTAATCGTATATAAAGGGGACATCAATTTATTCCGCCGTGACTCCCCATTAGGCAAGCCATGGCGACATGAGTCGGCAGACTCGAAGCCTCAGTCTTGGTCGCTTTAATGGGCTTCCTTCTCGAATACATTTTTAAAAGAAAAGAGCTATTGAAGGGAGAAGTGCCTCCTCCAGTTGCCGGTGTAGATATGCCTCATTGAAAGAGATTCTTCTGGGAGAATCGGCCAAGCTCAAGGTCACCCCCGAAACAAAAGACTGTCTTGAAGTTTATGTATTTACACAATGAGGATGTCATTTACACTCTCTTGGCTCCAGCTTGGGACAAGACAAACAAAACCCCTCAGGAAAAAGGCCTGTGCGGTGCAGTAAAAGGGAGTATCGCCAGGGGAGCAATTCAATCTACGGCCCATGAAGAAATGCCAGTCTTCCCTAACCTAGATTTTTTTCTGCTTGAACGAGAGAGCGAGAGTCACGAAGCACGTGCGGGGATGGAGATGGTCCTTGTCCCAAATGCCCTCGGTTGCTGAAAGGTTAAATGAAAATGCTTTTCTCAAGACACCCCTGTCTTCTTCAGGCGAGTACCTTGCCCCTGCCCTTGTTCCCAGAATACCTCATATACCAATGAGAGGCAGGGGGGAGGCGGAAGGGAGGGGAAGGAAGAGTAATATTTCTATTTTTAGTTTTTTTTTGTTTATGACACTTCTTGATATCCTCCTAGCTCCTCCATTCTACGCGATCAACCACCCGCGTGCATATTTAAAAATGACGTCATTCCAATTTTTCAATTGTAATTTGATCATAATTAATTTTGTCATCATTTTAAATTTAGTATTCTTACTTATATGCCAAATATCTATGTCTTTGTGCGAAGGGGATTCACTGTAGAGTGTTTGTGCCTTGAGAGTGCCTTGTGTTTAGCTCTTCTGAAATTCCAGAACCCCAAGTTATTCCTTGGTTTCCTGTTTGTTTTGATCGCTACTTGAAACCCAGATTGGATTACTTGGGTGGGACGTAGTTACATCGTAGACTGTCAGTGCGTTACTCCAGGTATGAAGCCTCAGATAAGCCGTGAGAATGAACATGCATTTGATCCCGTATTTGTGACAGGTTTTGAAGTGCTGACTTGTCGGATCTATGAATAAAGTAATTCCTGATGCTCCTTCCCATGAATTTGAATGGCTTTTGGCAATGGTTATAAATGCAGATTTTTGAAGGCGCCTACGTGTTGAGACCAGGCCAAGCAATTAAGGTGGGGGAAGTGGGTCGTGAATCACGCATTTCGTGTGGGTGGGAAGAACCACGTCCAGGTGTGAGATATTGGCGACTGGTGGGGGTCTGTTAACGACATCTGAGAGATAAGTCAGAAGCAGGGATGCAGAAATTCTCTCAGAATCGATCTGATTCAGTTATTCAGACATTGCGTTACATTTTTTAAAGGAAAAACTTCATTTCTGTGGGGGAAAAAAAAGGAGAAAACATATGGCTTTTTGTCAAAAGGCCGTGGAATAAAAGCATACGTTCCATCTAGGTCTGTAAGGATGACAGCGCGGAATCACATTTCATCAGTTATATTGTATCTCTACTTTCCAGAATATGGAAGCATTTAAAGGCTGCGAGAAGCTTTAAATATAGTCCCATAACGTTAAGCGCCATATGTCCATGGGAGGATTTGCAGACTCTTTCCATATTTTCCAGAGTTGTTGCACTCGTGGGAATTTGCGGAAGCCAAGTTTCAACGCAGCAAGGAATGGAGTGCAACCATGCACTGCTTAGTTCACAGGACTTAAGGGTCACTTTCTGCCCGTCACCAATATTGGCTAAGATTCTCGCTTTCCCCCCTCAGCTTTCTATGGATTAAGGTATTTGATCGGAACGAGGGGAATCTACTGTGATTTTTAAAAAACCGCCGGAAGGAGATCATTAATCACGTCCATTTATCTCCCAAAGAATGTCCCCTCTGAACAGTTCGCTATTGGAGTTCGTAGGAGCGAAGCGATCAGGTATTTAAAAAGGGGGGCAGGCAGAAGTCCAGTGTGAGCCAGGTTTGCTAACGAAGAGCCATGTAATGAACTGACAAGGAAAGTTTTGATTGATTGAGAAGCCGCGGAACCCAACAGGGAAATCTCGTTCAGCAGGGTCCTTCTTTTTTTTTTGTCTTTTCCTTTTTTTCCCTCCCTCTATGTGGATTCTGATTGGTGGGTGAGACTCGTTGACCACCTGCAGTTACTCTCTGACTTCTTCCTTGGAAGCCTTCCAGGGAATCTAGATCTCCTCTGACGTCCTCGTTAGGGCTGACGAAGGCCCTATTCTCATTTCCATTCCCGTACCTCGTCATGCGCCTTCATGGCTTATTGCTGGTTGCACACGTGTTATTGATACGAAAATGGAATGTCTTCTTTTTTGTCGTACTTAATGTATAATTGTGTCTGATTTCGAATCCCAATCGGTCCACATTCAGTACAGTGTACATTTTTTCATGAAGTGATTTGATGTAGTATCTCCATGACCCAGTCTTTCTCGACCTCACACTTCATTGCATGATGTACTTGGGGTACATGCTTCTGTTAACCTGAATTTCGGAAAGCTTGAAGAATTCATTCGAAGCGCACATCAGGTTCAAACGGCTGTGAGGAAGGGAGAAGGTAGGAGCTGAAAAGGCGGTTTTTTTTCATTAGTAACGAAGAATTATGAGTTCCAACCGGGTTGATGATGATGATTGCCTTCCGTGGACTTTCACCCGAACTCGATCCCCTCGGCATTCCGTCTGGTATCAGCCGGCCCCCCCCCCCCCCCCTCCTTTGCATCTGTATGCAAGTAAGGGATCCTATAGCCTCTACATTATACTGCATCATCACGACTGCGGTTTGAAAGGGATTTAAAAAAAAACTCAAACGATCTCGGTCTGGCCTAGATTGTGCTCGTAAAACGTGGTCGGCAATGCTCGTAATTGCATTTTCACGCTTCCTTGCTTCCTCTGGTGCACCTCAGCACAGTTTTTCTTCAGCAAGGGGAAAATCGGGTTTTCAAACTGGTCTCTTTCTTCCTCTTCCCCTTCCGTTGAATAAGAGCTCAGAGCATGGGGTTCTAAAGACGGATCAGCCGTTGACGTGACAGCTGACATACGAAACTTAACCCTGAAGGATTCCTGTCCTTTCTTTTTTTCCTTTTGGATTGTGTGTGCAGAGAACAGCGGGTATATATACACATTCTGGGGCGTGTTGGCGTGGGCGTGGAGTCCATTAACCGCGGTCTAATTGGTGGTTCCTCTCCACTTACGCATACACAATCGGTTTTTCTCTCATTTGCATGCGTGTCCCCCCGGGGCACATGTTCCATATCGCCCAGCTCTCTGGTGTAACATGTATAGGGTTACTTGTCCACGAATCTGGTGACATGTGACCTGTATGCATGCTCCGTTCAACGGCTCCATCTCTGGTGTCACATTCTGACTTGAAACACATAGGATATAATGTATAACGTGCGTCCAGGAGGGCTCACTTCCTTTTCCTTCTATAGTTACAGCCCAGATAAGGCGCGTTTCTCGCTCATCTCGTCCTAAAACTGGCGCCTCACGGATTACTCTGATATCGCTATCATACGAGTACCTCTTGAGATGTCGGGGCGGTTCGCCGATAACTTCTACTACTTACTATGTTCGTTGCGTTCTATTCAACGTAGAAAGGCTCATCTGAGAGGTGAGGTCTTAGAGTGCATGACCATGGGCCATTAAGGACCAGTTTCCTGTCAAGGATACCTCAGAGATAAAAGCTGAGCAAGATGGATTTGATAAGATGGAGAGAAAAACAGATCTCCCAATTACCGACCTGAACCAGGACTGGGACCTCATCGCAGTCTGGATTACCGAGACGTTTCGTTAAGGATTGTGTTTGAAAGAATAAATTGGAGGAAGGTTCCCCTCGTTTTAAGTCCCTGGGTGTGTATAGGAAATGTAAGGAGGGTGTACTCCACCCTCCACCTTGACTCCACCTTCTTCACACCACCGTAGCCTCCAGGCACTCAGTCACCCTCCTCTTTGTGTGTATGTTTTTTTTTCTATCCCCCTTCAACGGGATTTCACGATGATGGCGAGTCTTGGCCTTGAAGGCCTCTGAACAAAGGCTTTTCACGAATCACGTCCTTATGCATCAGTCATATCTTTATTCATAAGGTACGTACGGACCCCGTGGCAGATGAAATTCGTAAGTATAAGCAGTATGACTAATGGGTTTCTTTGGACCAATGTAACCTAATAAACGAACACAATTGCTTACTTTTTTTTTCCTTCTCCCGTCTCTGGTAATGGAAAGAGAAAACTTCCGTCACACGTCTTCGCGACCACCTGGAAGGCGAAGGCTTCTCGTAAACTGTTTTCTAGAAATGAACCCGTGGCTAAATTCATATCTTCATTTCATTTTCGAATGGGGGAATATGATGGAGGAGTAAGTAGAAGTTGAAGGTTTGCCCTTATGGGAGGAATGAGCTTTGAGTCGAACATTTGGCTCGTAGTTGGCACAGACGCTGAGCCTGAAGGGCGTCGTAGTCGTTTAATTGGTGCCCTCCCTCCCCTTTTTCTTATAAACAATGCCTCATAATACGGTCGCCCCTGGGGCAATCATTCCCTTGTTATGTCACAATCTCCCCTCCCCATGTGAAAATGCCGGAAACCGGTCTCTTGCTCCCTCTCCTCCCTTTCCGTCTCATTGTGATGTAGGCCTAGTGGATAAAGGCGAACAACGTAGGTTGTTTTACCAAAGGGCGGGGTTCCAGGAAAACATTGGGTGCCTTGACCCTCCACTTCCGGTTTTCTTTTTGGTCTCCCGTCTTGCGCTTGATGCTCCTGGGCCCTCTTCCACTAACTCCGCTGCTACTTGAAATCTAGCATAATAATACCGTCTGGTTAGTATGGGCTCAACGTTTTCACATCTCTACGGGGAAAAATTGAAGGTTTACATTCGAGGTTCAGAATGGAGTGGAAGATTGTACCTTCGTGCCACAGCCAACCATCCCCCCCTGATACTGTCTCCAGGCACCCCTTTCTTTTCTTCGATTCCCCCACTTTACCACATCCCCTATAGTTTGTCCTGTGCCATCTATGACGGCACTTAAAGGAGGCTCCCTAATAGACCGGGTTTTGCTCAGTCGCTTTGTTTTTATTCCAGCAGCACCCCTATGCATGGATTCATCCTTGTTGCAGGTTGTTGGTGGGAGCACCGTTAGGACAGAATCTTCAACCGAGCACAAACAAGTCAGGGGCTCTCTTCAAGTGCCCCATTACCACTCGACGAAACGACTGCAAACAGGTCGTCACCGACGGAAAACGAGGTCTGAAATCTCTTTATTTTTGCCCTCAAAGCCTCACATAAGAAAGGGAAATTATGTTTATGTGAAGAAAGTTTGCGTTTAACATTTCGAGCGATGTGACTTGACAGCGGCAAATGCTCAGTTGGAATTTTGACTTCTTTTTCCAAGTAGAAGCCTTGTTATTAAGGATCGGAGTTATGCGATCACTTTCACTGGCGCGACAGGGACATGGTTCATTAATAATTCGGACCCATAAAGACTACTGCAATGGAATCAACTAGGTTCATTAATCTCATTTCATCTCTATTTCAAGCCCTTTCTCCATTAGTTAATTCCTCAATGGAATATAAGAAGCCGCTCAGCCGGATTTACGTCCTTCAATGTTTGACTATGATACCGTGAATCCACAAAGGCAGACCGAAGGTACTGATACCCGAAATATTATTTATCTCGCGGAAGTCCGGTTTCCGGTACATCTGTAATCTCTAACGATGTTTTCAGAGCGATGCCAGGGGCACGTAGTAAGCTCTTACGAGCCGTGACCGTGGCACAGGGTGTTTGAAAACCTGAACATAAGGCTCTATTAACTGTATTTTCTCTATAGGATATTAATTTCCCAATTCTGAAGAATTTCGCTCATTGCATTATTTAGAATCATCGGTATGTCACAAGCTTGTAAAAGTCACAACTGTGAACAACAAAAAAGAGTGGCAGTGAAATTTCTGGGCAACTTGATCGTTTATAATTCTATCAAAGATGCAGTTTATCCTCAGTACTAGTTTTGCTAATTCGAACGACTTTTGCGTTTTACAGTCTCTTGAACGTAATTTTGGTTTTTAACTAGACAGGAGAGAATACCATTCTGGAATGTGGGCTGAGAATCCAGCATCAGCTTAAAATGGCAAAATTGATTTGTTTCCTTCTACGAAAGTTTGCCAAGCCATATTGGACTTCATGGATATACTATGCCACGGGCAATAAACATAATCAAAATAGAGGATGAACGTAGATATACGCATGAATTTCCGAAATGCTTGGAAGTTAGATCTCATCGCAGAAGCTGTGCTTTGTGGTGATGATTATGATGGAATTCTCGATACTCTTCTTTTTTTAAAACCTTCACAAGACCACAGACAGTCTCCTGTTTTATCTCTGTCACATCACAAGGTATAAATGGAAACGTTGTAAGTCCTTTTTCCTCATATCCGTTGCATTTCCCCCGTGTGATCCATCCCCAAGTTACAGTATCGCTTCTATAAAACTCTCTTGTAGTTTTGCAATTTCGTCTGTAATTCTGGCTTCTTTTTATGAAATCCTTCAGTCGCCTGTACTTACTTCCAACCCGACGATGAATATTGAATTTGTGTTGATTTTGTCAATCTCTTCTTTCTTTTTTCTCAGTCTCAATCTCACTCGGTATTTAATACCCCCACTCTCCTTGTTGTTTTTTTGTCTGTTTTTTGGTTTGCAGATCCTCTAACGGGCCAATACCATGAGTGTAAGTGGCGAAGCCATCCTTCGAATCCGAAACCTTTACATTCCGTCATCCCCCGAATTCTCTTCATTCGGTTTTTGTCTCTCCATTCCTTCATCCTCTCTTCTTTCCCTCTTTCTTGCATGCTTTTTTTGGCATGAAGGTTTATTTTCGGCCGATTTTTCTATTTTCGGGGGCGATCGTAGGTATGCAATCATTCATTGAGTCATTCATCAGATTTCTTGGTAAGGTAATGAGAAGGGAACGGAAGCCGGCTTTCATTCGTCTTGGGGTCTCTACCCCATCATTACGTTTGGGTTTGACCCATTCCCTCTCCGCTCGAGCAACACTTTCATTTTATTCCCTTCTCGTTCTTCTTCCTTTCCTTCTCAGGCTTCTCTTTCTCGCGTCAATACCTCGCGATCAATGACTGATGAGTATGATTTTGCTGGCAACGACGTTGATGCCATCAAACTGATGATAATGACTGCAATGATTCGGCTATATGATGAAATTAATAATCTCATCAGAGCTCATGACTGTGACTGATAGTTTGATAACCCGGTGTGCATGTCGCTATAATGATGACAATGAAAAAGGTTCATACGTAAAAGACAGTCATGACCAGGATTACGCCATCGTCATGAGTTATCCTCATTTGAAAGTGGCGATGAGTTTCATGAGCTTTAGCGTGAGTAGCAAACGATAGTAGTGGTAGAGTTATTTAACTGCTCGATAGAATCGCAATGATGTTGAATATGACTGACCGGAATAATATACGAAAAAGAAGTAGATCGCCCCCGCATTTGCATGCAAGTGCCGAAGTCCCATCTTTCGAGCACGCAAAACGCATGATGGAGGATTTTTGCATGCAAGAAACGCTTGAGAATGAAAAAGGTGTTGGGGAAGAGGAAAACACTTTCTGCAAACTGTCCTGTCATAAAAGGCTTCTTCAGCTAATGAGCTTCCCTGAAAGGAAACCAAGTCCCTTTCTCCCCGACTTCTGTTCTGACACGTGGAAGTCTGAAATAATCATGGCAAGAGAGGAATTAATCCCGCTCCCATGTGAAGGTGAACTGGAAGGACTAAAAACGGAAGGCAGGACATGGACTAGTCCACTGATTCTCATTTTCTTTTTTAACGACGACTTGGTCATCATCCTGCCTCTTGCTTTACCTTTCTCTCTTTGTCTTTCCTCCCTGTCACGAGCACTGCTAAAGATTTTTTTTTTTAAGGAGTTCCTAAATTCCAAGATCGGACATCAGCAATAATTTTTTGTCCCATTGCTACGAAAGACCACAACCCTACTTCGTACTTTTATGGGCACAGGTGGGAACTCATATGATCCAAGAAACCATCAGTTGAAAACCATGAAAAGTATTTTAACAGCTGCATGAAATCCACAACCAAACCCCAAAGGCATCCGCAATGAAGGGAGAATGGATTCATGACAAAATAAAGCATTCAGCAAGCAACTATAGGCTGTAAAATGGTCTTTAATTGAAACATTGTAATTGAAGAGGAATGAAGAAGTGAAAAAGATATGCAAGGTTTTAAGTCGTTCGATTGGGAAGAGGCCACTTGTATTTCCATCCTGTCCATCTGTTCGTCTGGATGTTCCCGCTTTCGTTGTGAGATGAAGACGTTGTTTGCTGCTCAGTATCTTCCCGATTGCTGCGAAAAGCGGTATAATCTTAAGAATCAGCAAGATAATGGCTGAATTCCTATTTGGCAAAATTCTTGACAAAAGCACACTTTTATCGTGAAATCTAAATGCACACGTATTTTGACATCTGTTGGTAGAGAAGGAGAACGGATATCGGGATGGATGCCTCCGCTTCCTCCCACCCTCCATTCTCTTTCCGACAGTCCCAACAACTTCTAGTTTTTCTTCATTCGTGTTTAAGGAAAAAAAAGCAATTAAGGAAAAAGGTCTCTGGCGGTCGGTATTTAGAAGGTAATTCTAATAGTTTAATAAATTAGTGAATAATTAATGCAGGAAGATACCCTGCTGGATTGAGCTTACCCAATTTATTTTTTTAATTTTCAACCATAGTTACCGACACTTTGAAGCTGAAGTACTTTTCCAGTGAGAGTTACTCCTCACACCATCAATATCGGGACTGCCTTTGAAATCTCCCGTCATGTTGAAGGATGGCCGTCCAGAGCTGGGATATAAGCCATCGACTTGAAGCACCCTAGTTCAATGCTGCTGCGCTGTTAAATACTTTTTATTTTATATTCCGATTGCTCCCGTTCCCTAAGTTTCAGCTTGTAATTTAACGTTGCTCATTGAAGACTCAAATTTGTGAAATATCCCTATTGGGAAGAAGCTCCAAAAAATGAAATTTTGAATGAGTTCATGAACAACGACTGTACTGTGTGAATAGTCGAAATTGTGTCAAGCATTCCAGTCTAAGTTCAAATCCGGTGGCGCGAAAAGAAAGACGCAAAAGTGGAATGAAGGGATATCTGTACTTTTGTCAACGAGACCAGGAAGGAACCTTTGGCAGTGCCATGACGTTGAGGTCACAGGGTGAGAGAACCTCCTCCTTCCTTCCTTCTTTCCATTCTTCCTTTCTCTATCAGATGGACGACTCTTCACCTTCGTCTTCTCACTCCTCTCCTCTCCTCTCCCACCCCCAAATCCTCAACCCTCGATATCCCATGGTATCCCTGAAAGAGGGGAAAGAAAAAGGAAAAAGCCACTTGCTTTAAGCCCACATTTCTCTTCCAGGCTGCTTTAAATCGTCCAACCTCACTGTTGATAAATCTGCAGAGGGAACATCATGTCTGGTTTTTGTTGTTTTTCTCTCCTGCAGGCACATGTTTTTGCACATCTTTTATTTTCTTATACACGTTCACAGGAATGAGTTTCAAGAAATCATCTTTGCGCTTCTGGGCGAAGGTTTTTTCCTCCCTATACATATACACATATTTGTATCTTTTGCGTTTTTTTTTTTCAGTACCGTTTGCAAACTTGTACATGGCCGCACCGTGTGGGCAGCTTCGCATGCTCTCCGCGACGGATGTGTTTTTTTTTTTCAAATTTACTCCTTTTTTTTTGCTTGCTTTCTTCATGAGTTGATCGTTGTAAGGAATGCCATCTTGGGAATGAAGTGCTTCAGTGCAATTGGAGACTAGAGTTTTTTATATTATATACTATGCATGAATGGATCAGTGCCTGGGTGAATAATCATAAAACATTAATTAGTTAATTAAGGATATTTGACTTAGCGTTAACGAGATGAAGTTCGGGACTTGACTAATGGGTGACTAGTGTTGCTGAGTTGACTTTGGGTTCTCATCAACCAAAGTAATAGGAATAGTCTTGTAAGTGTGTATGGGAGATTGTTTATGGGATGAAGGAAGAATAAGAATTGGGAGAGAGAGAAAAGGGATGAGTTTTTTGCTTTTATTCTCAATTTTGAAAATCAGCTGGACCCCATTCGGAGTATTTCCCACCGAACTCGGAGGAGGAGATGAAGGATGGCCAATGGCTCGGCGTCACCGTCCGCAGCGCTGGTCCTGCCGGCAAAGTCATGGTCTGTCCACATTCCCCCCCATTCTCACGTCCCTGCTTGCTGTAGGAAGTTTCTTTGAGTGGAACTAAAGAGAGAGGGGTTTGGATGCAGGTGTGTGCCCATCGATACGTGGTGAAGAGCGACCCAAATTCTCGATGGGGACAGGGTCTCTGCTATACATTGAAGCAGGATCTTGCCTGGGACCAGGCCTGGCAACCCTGTCAAGGCGAATCCATGTACAAGTGAGTACATCAACACCTTCCTCCCCTTCAATTTTGGGGCTTCAGTATAAGATGGTAATGGTCAACTCATTAACTCATGCCTTCCGAGAGGTCTTGGAGGAGAGCGGAAAACTGTCTCCAGCATGAGGAACCTTCTGACGCCGTTCGGTTCAGCTCATTGCGATTTTTCTTTAAGTAATTTTTCCTGCATGCACGAATTCCCAGACGATGAGGCTCTGAATCACCCTTCCTGTCTGAGATAAGCTGCCAGACTCAGGCGTAAGTACGAGTGCATTTAGAAACATACCGCGTACTGTTTCGAGCGCGGAGAAGCAGTCTCTTCTCGTTGCAAGCGAGGAATCTGGGTTAAATTTGAAGGGAAATGAAATGCGCAGGATAATATTATTCGAAAAATGTTAAAAGGATCTGGACCCAAAAGACCAAAAGAGGGAGGGAGGGGGGGGGGGGGTAGCATTAGGGAATAATAAATG
Organism: Darwinula stevensoni; assembly: GCA_905338385.1. Classification (NCBI taxonomy): domain Eukaryota; kingdom Metazoa; phylum Arthropoda; class Ostracoda; order Podocopida; family Darwinulidae; genus Darwinula; species Darwinula stevensoni. The sequence continues at coordinate 120,088 of CAJPEV010000060.1, forward strand.
AGACAAGCAAGACCTTGTAAATCCATACATAGTTGGATATACTGTAATTGGAGGAGCTCTATTTTACAGCATAACTAGTGAAAAAGCATATAGTAATTGTGCCTTTAAATAATATGTACAGGTTGTTCGGAGAAGTAGCTCATTTCCATATCGGAAAAAGAAGACGCGAGGCGTACTGGAGAAAACGGAACGCTTTCTCCGACTAGTGTATGTTTTTCAAAAGAAGAAATGTGTCATTTGCTCTCTCAACTTATACATATTTTTTTCATGAGGAAACGTACTTCCCATCTCCAAATTTGTCTTATTTTTTGGCTTAGAGAAAAATATTTAAAATTACCCTAATTAATTGTATAACTACATAATTACGTGCAGTTAGTTATGCAAATAGAGTTATTGTATAATGTATAAGGTTTTGCTTATCAGCTGCATAGCGTCGGGGGGGGGGGCCAGGGGGGGGACCCCCCCCCCTTTTCAAGAAAAGAAGCAAAAAAAAAAGACCCATGGAATGCATAAGAGTTTCTCTGACCGCTCACTTTTTCCTTAACGCTACGCTTTTGTTGCTCATCCCACCAACCATTCTTTCTTGTTGTAACCCAGGAAATTTCCAAATGTTCAATATACTTCTGGTATGAAATTATGAAATAGTAACAACTTCCAGCTTAAATAATGTAATTGCTGTGAACTACGAATAACTATAAGCATTAAAGGTAGTGACGGAGAAGTTTTGACTATGCGAAACGTGAGGTTGTCCATTTTGCAGCAATTTAACTTTTGCATTACCCTGTATGATGGATTTTTTTTAAAACAAATTACATAGGCATCTCACTCTTCTGGCTTTCAGGAGTAGAGCAATGATATATCACGAAATACACATTTTGGAACGGGGGCAAAAAAAAATCCTCACTAGTATTCTTTTCTCCCTTCCTGGTATGGGACATCTACGAATTAAATGAAAAGAGTTCGCCTGAATTTCATTTAACCCCTGCCTTGGCGAAAAATTGGTAAGTAGTGTGATTGATATGCTAAGTTGCGCGCAAGGCATCGCAATGAGCGCTATTGAGTGGCGTTAAGGACTGGTACGCGACCAGACGCAATATTTTGTGTTGTGTACATTTTCATAGGGGTATGAGATGGTGATATTCGAAGCTGGAGAAGATCTGAACGAAAAGTTCTACCGCATTTTTAGTTTATCAGCTTTGTAGCTTCGTGTTTTCCCCTCTCATATCTCTGCGGATTCTTAACATGTTCGCTATTCCCAAAAAGTAGATGTAATAAGCTCGTGGCACCTTCCACGCCATGATGGAGGAGTGCTGGACTGCGTTAGCAGTCCCAACCCGTATGGGAGGTGTCAAGGTCCTTCAGGGATTAGCATGCACCAGGTGGTCTTCTTGCATATTGTACGACGCGAGTCCTTGTCTCGTGATGCAATCCATACCCCTCACTGGGTCACTGGATCTCCTACTGGGTTTCTGTGTCTGTAATCATTAGAGAGAGGCAGTAAGATGACTCTGCCCTGATAAGCCTATGCAATACATTCATTCTCAGCCCTTCCATCTCTACCGTGATCTTGCCTGCTATCTCCTATGCTCTGTTTTCAGCCGTCATCGAAAGGAACGAGAGTACTGCAACGTGATGCGTTGGTTGTTTTCTCTTTTGCCAGAGCCCACGAAGAATACGGGTACTGCCAGGCAGGCACAAGCGGGTTCGTGACCCGAGACGACTTGGTACTCATCGGTACCCCAGGTCCGTACACGTGGCGAGGAACTGTCTTTGCCCATAACATCTCCGACGATTACTTCGACCGGGACAAGACCAAGTACCTCATCCCCGTGGAAGAGGGCAAATCTCCTGTCGAGAAGTATAGTTACCTCGGTACGAGACCGTCTCTTTATGGCTCCTAGAAGCATGCTTCAAGCAGGACTCGACTCTCAGAATGACGAAGAATTTAATTGGAGCTCTTGTTCCTTTTATTTTAATATTATTATTTATTCTCTCGGACGGGCTCAACATTTGGACGTGCTTGTGAGGAGGGACGAATAATGAGGGCAGGTGTCGTTGTAGGATTCTCGGTGTCGTCGGGGAAATTCTTTCCGGGTAAAAACGCGGAGACATACGTGGCTGGTGCCCCCCGTTCCCAGACGACCGGCGAGGTGATCTTCTTCGAACGGGGCGGAGGATCGACCAGTCAGACCGAGCCGCAGATGAGGATTCTGTCGCGACTCCTAGGGGAAACGTTCGCCTCTGGCTTCGGATACGAACTCACCGCCGCCGATATCAACGGGGACGGGTTCGTTCATTCCGGATTCCTGCATTCCTGTTCTACTTTCCTCCGACGGACACGATTTCCGTAGAATGTCCGTAAGGCATACCACCAGAAGCAAAGAAATTGTCTACGATCTGCTCTTGCATGGCTCTCGTAATTCCAAAAATTGAATTTGGAAGTGAGCATCATGCATCGCAACCCCCCCTTCCCCCCCTTATGCATTCAATGTCATACACGTCATCCGAGAATCAGATAAAGACTTAAATTGCAAACATGTTCCCCTCCCCCTCTCTGCATTTCGCTTATAGGAAATTCTCGCACGTATTGAATTCCCTCATACCATTTGATTTGCTGACAATGGTTCCCCCACGCGACAGGGTGACGGATTTGGCAGTGGGAGCGCCGTTTTACTTCGACCGGGATTCCGGCGGCGCCGTGTATGTGTACATAAGCGACCCCAAGACGGGCTTCCGAGAGAATCACCCTTTCACTAAGCTGAAGGGAAGGAAGAAAGAATCGAGGTTCGGATTCGCCTTGACCAACCTGGGTGATTTGAACAAGGACGGTTGCCAAGAAATCGCAGTCGGGGCACCCTATGAAGACGAGGGTGTTGTCTACATCTACCTGGGCTCACGCCACGGCATCAGCACCTCTCCATCGCAGGTCAGTTCCCTTACGCGAGATTCACAATCTTTCTATTTCAAATTCTTGTTAACTTTGACCCCCACAACATAACGACGCATTCCATACAAAGGGAATCTGCGGAGTGCCCATTTGTTACAATTGGCCGAGGACGCATTTGTTTCTCGTTATGATGATATATGATGTAAATGTACAATTTTCATAATCAATCATTTGATGTAATGCCCTGTACTCATGATCATGGGAATGAATGCATTGCATTAAAAGGAGTAATGTCAATTCTGCCTTTAAAATTCCATGAACGCCGTTTTTCATTGATACTCCTCCACCGAATGGACGGGCGAGATAATTTAAAAAGGAGACGACGGACGCGCCCTCTTTGACGGTCATTGAACTACGTATTTCGTGTCATTGAAGACACGTGGTCATATTTCGCACAGACCCCTTATATAGAGAAAAAATTTCAAAGTTCACAGGCTGCCCATGATCATGTGCCCGAACACAACGAGTGAGTCCACATAATCATGAGGTTTCTGTGAATTATCCTTTAACACTGCGCGTTCTTTATGGCATCTGTATACCACGAATCGGTCTTGGCTAATTTTTACATTCCGGAAGCAGCGCTTCCCCGAAAACAGACTACTTCATTTATACTGGCGGAAATAGTAATTTTCATTTCAAGCGAAAGTATGTATTTGGATATCCAGAGATATTGTTATAGGTTGCCCTCCTAAACAATTGACTCGATATTAAAGGTCGGAATACAAGGTTTTCTAAAGGTTTTCGCAAAAACTGTTTGCTTAAAATTTTTTTTTTCTCGATAAATCCGCTTCTACAGGGTGTCCCATTTAAGAGGAAACATAAGGGGAATTATTAATTTGCTTTCATGTTTTGCTCTCAAAGTGCGCCTCATGTCTTTGAAAAAGTTCAGAATGAATGGGAAGAATACCTTAAGTGCATCAACAACAAAGGTGGACATGTAAGGGTCATTCATTTATCTGGAAAAGATAAATGAGAGCATATATAGCCCAATAGAGCATATAGTATAAAATTAAGTTTTTTTCCATGTTTCCACTTAGATGAGATACCCTGTGGAAGGTATAGCTGGGATATACAAGCCTGAAACTGAATCATATTCCACAGAGCTACTTAGCTAAGACAAGCCACTTGGATGGCTGCCTCACTATTTTTTACACCTCTGGTGCAATGCAACAAATCCAGGAAAGTCTAGATTTCCTATAGGGATCAATGAAGCAGGATTTATGCAATGGAGATATGGAAGGGCTGAGTTAGGCTCTCATACCATTCAAAATCCACATTTGAATGCAGAAGCAGACATTTATTTTTCATTGAAGGGCCCTGAATTTTCATTTCTTGAATCCCCATCTGCTGAGATGAGGGAATGAGTATCTTTTTTCTTATAAGTTAATTCATTGCTTTATATCGACATTAATTTTTGAAACTGCAAATACAAGCCCACCAAGTTCATCAGTTCCCAATTCTTTGAAAAAGGTTTGCTGTAAAAGTGACGGTTGGTTTTTCAAAGGGAAGTCCTTTTCATTACTGTCAGTTGTAGGTGCCCTGAAAAGAGCTGAAACAAACCAATATGTACCTTAGTTTTTCAGAAATGTTCAGTACCTCACTGGAGGAACTTTTCTATTCTACCAGGACTAGCTTAGAAATTACAACCCATGACAAAAAGTCAATTGGCATATCTTTTTTAAAATTTCTTTGGATCATTTTTGCTTCAAAGTAGCTTTTTAAATTATGAGTCATTTCAGTATTTTAGAACTCATCCAGATTCAAGAGCATCCCATAGGATACCATTATTTTAGATAAGCCAAAATATAAAATCCAATTGTTTAGCACTTCCCTGGAAATAATATTCAGTACTACCAATACTAGCTGAATACTCAGGATTCACAACAGAAACCCAGCTAAGGTTAGGCAGACATATCCCCATTCTGTAGTTTTTTTTTTTTTTTTTTTTTTTTTTTTTTTACTATGCTACATGTTGACTTTTCATCTGTTAATATTTTCCAGAGCTTTTGTTGTTGCTCAGCCATAGAGACCAAGGGTGGATTGCATAAAACTGACTTTAGTGTAATGAAGCTTTAAACTTCCATTAGAACTGTTAAAGGAGGTTTAGCTTTATTAGACTAAAGTCAGTTTTATGCAATCCACTCCAAGTATATAATTATGTGCTAAGTCAAGTCCATGCATGCCCCATTTCTTAAGGTCAATTCACTATTCCACTGTATGAATATCTCCAATGGATTTCTGCTGATTAAATTTGAATTCTGTATTATTTTACCAGGTCATCCGATCAGTGAGAGGTGCCTACATGCGCACCTTTGGCTATTCCCTGTCAGGTGGGATTGACATAGATGGGAATGATTACCCAGATCTTCTAGTGGGATGTTACAGCAGTGATATGGTGATTGGGATCCGATCCCGGCCTATCACCCATATTGAAACAAGGATTGAAGCCATGGATGGACTAGAAAACATTGACCCTACAAAACCTGGGTGTCAGAAGGATCTAGAGTCTAAGGATGTCTGGTATGTTCCTCACTCAACTTCTTACATCCCTATCAAACTCCTATGGTCTACTATAGCAGCAAGAACTGACATGTCAATAAGATACACTTTCTGAGATGAAAATAGCTATCATCATAAACATTCTTTGCCAACAGATCAGTCCATCACAGTTAGGCATAAGTTCAGAGCTTGAATGCCAAGCACTCTCCTTTCTAGCAACTCTCTTTTACACCAGAATACTGAACTATGAACTAGACTGTAGAGAAAGAGTAGGTATTTTCAGGTGAGTCTCTCACTACCCCAATTGTTGTAGGAATGTTTGAATTCTTCCTCTATGCATATGAGAGAAAATATTTTTAGCATTGGTTAGCATATAAGATAAAACATGCCTCTGGTGTTTTTTTCAACCTGCAGATAGCAATTTAGCTATTATATATTAATTTTGCTCTTAGCTTACAAAAAGCAAAACTTATTCAAATTTCAGTTAGAAAAATATTTTTTAAGTATAGGAAAAAGCTTTTCCATGTATTGCACTGGAGTGGCTTGAGCAGTGCTCTGCAGGAGTTTCTCATATCGCACAAATTTTTTTTTTAAGGCTGTGTCCTTGGCATGGCATTCTTGATTGCACTGTTATTCTGCAAGGGACAAACACAGACTTTACTGTGGTAAAGGTGTATTTCAATTCAAAGATGCATACTGTCAATCATTTATTTGGAAATGTGAAAATTTTCTTTTGTCACCAGCACCTCTCTTCAAGGGCTGTAGCATAATGACTGCATTCAAGATTGGTGAACCTAGAACATAGCAATAAATAACACCTTTTTTGGCTTTAGATGTGATACATTTAAGGAGAACTGCTGAAGTTGAGTTGCTTTCAAAATGAGTAGATAGAGGATTCTTAACAACAAGCATCAATGATGCTTCCTGATCAGGAAATTTGCTATGGTAAGGTTTTGAGCTTCTTTACCTTAATATTAGGAATTAAGACCATCCAATTATTATGGGCTATTCATTGTTGTTACAGTAACTTGCCCTATGAATAGCCCTATGGGCTATTCATTGTTGTTACAGTAACCCCATCTATTGGTGCATATAGCTCTGATTGTGGGACATTCTCTCAGACTTCAAGCAGCCTCATAATAATTTATTGCAGTTTAGAAAATTTATAAAACACCTGTAGTGAGTCATATGCTTTAAAGTAGTATTTCTCATGTTTGCTGAACAGCTTCAGCTTCAAGGCATGTGTACGGATGGCTGACTCTCACCGGGAAGCACAGATGAGCCTGTTGTATCACCTGGAGGCAGAGACCCACCTGGAAAGGAACAAATTCTCACGGGTGAGATTTTCTGATGGGATTACTGAGCGCCCTCACATAGTGGAGCGTCGCATCACCATCAGTGCCTTCAAGGAACACTGCTCTCAAGAGACTGCCTACCTCAAGGTGTGCAATTGTTATTTCTTCTCATCCTCATAGCATGTGTCCCCATAACTAGTTTTTACTGTTCACTTGACCCAGCCAAAACATTTCACTCTTACTTCAACTTATCTAGGCCACAGTATTCCTTCCAATACATCCCAAGATGTTTTGGATGTGTTTAGATTCTTGAGGATGCTTACAGTCCCAGGAGTGTTCCCAAATGGATCTGCACATGTGGTTTATGCTGAAAACCAGGATTCCTACATGCAAATTGTATTTACATTTGAGGTGTAGGAGCAAAGAGGAATTGCATTCCTCAAATTGTGATTAGTCAAAATTTTTGGACTTCCTGGCATGTTTTTCTCTTTCTCAGTTTCAAAATGGTGGGCCACGGTGGAGTCCCTTTGGATGTGACCAGGTTTCTTACCTTCTTCTCCATTTCCCTCTGTCTTTCTCCTCTTTTCCTTTTCTTCATTGTCTGTCTGCTAGAAAGAGTTCAGCATGTTTCAGGTCCGTTGTTCTAGGTGCTGATGGTTTATACTGGGTGGGGGATAAAAAATATGCTGTTCTTTGAAATTCTGTGATGTTTACTAGAGAGCAGGTTTAACAGAAGAGGCAAGAATGTTTTCTTTTGTTTACTTCTCTCTATCCTCTAGGCATCCTAAAATTTTTGTCCATTTTTCTCTTGCTGTTTTATGCTGTGAGCAATTTTACAAAAGCAACTTAAATTTCATTTTTGTGTGAGTAAAGTGTCAATGGGAAAGTGGTTTTAGTCTGTCCCTGAAACTGATGCTTTCTGTGAAATATGAAGCAGTGGTGAAATCCTGAGGTTTGAGAAAAGATGGAGAGGGACAAAAACTGTAATTATTTGCCGACAAAGGATGGAAGAACTATAGTGCTAACAGATCCTTTACAAGCTGTGAGAAGCTGGTTCATTTGGAAGGTACAGAGGAAGCAGCTAACAAAAATTTGCTTAAACTGAAGAAAATTGTGTTCATGTGGAAGAAGCCAGTAATGCTCAGGATGACAGCCCAGGAACACATAAGTCCCTGTTGCATATTGCCAGAAATATTGGGGGTGAGTCAGAAATTCCAGTTCAGCAGATTCTTAAGTGCAGAGAGAAAGAATGCATTCAAAGATTTGTTGCTGCTTGTCAGTACCAAAAGTGTGAAGGTCAGTGTTGTGTGGATACAATGATAAAATTTGAGTTGCTTTCATGAAATTCCTGGTGGGATAAAATGCTTGGAGATAGATGGATAAAAAATGTAGGATGTTTAGAGGATCTAACAAAGTAATTTTAATAATAACTTTTTTGTGCTATCAGTTGTTTCATGAACATAACAAATTTCTAAATGCAGGGCATTTCTTATGCTTCACCCATTATTAGCCTCATCACATACATTCATTGTTCCCATCCAAGATGCCACCTCAGCATTAGTTTCCTAGTTTGGTGTGTTCATTTTTCTAGCATCCCTATATCATGATTTCAACATGAAGATCCTTTGGGTGCCATATTATATCATTCAGATTGCATAGGATATGATCCTGTGCACCTCAAAACTCCCAGAAAGTCACAAGTATGATCTGTGGGTTATCTGCCAAATTTTCCTCCATTTTGCAGTGGTGTAGGTTATCTGCTAAATGAAAATTCACACACAGAGAATGCCTTTTTTTTTGTCAACCTGAGCTTTGCAAGACCCTAGTCATCTGCAGTTTGACCCACCCATTGATTGCATTCATCCTCTTCAAGGTTACAATCATCATACTTGGTAGTTGTTGTAACTGGTTACTTGTATCACCCATGTCATTGCTGCCAAGTGCTTATTGCCTTTTTCAAGGGCCATATTTTCCTCAAGGAAACCCCTTAAATCAGGGGTCAGGAACCTATGGCTCATGAGCCAAATTTGGCTCATGAACCAAAAAGTTTGGCTCATGAGTCAGGGCTAAAAAACATGGCTGTCCCTCATGTATCATAATGCATATGTTTGTTGTCAACTTCAGGAAAAATTGTGTTTATTTTTTTCCTGAAAATATTTGGCTCAGGAGCTCTTGGCTCAATCTTAATATGGCTCACATGGCCAAAAAGGTTCCTGACCCCTGCCTTAGATTAAGTAACAATACCACACTCTTTCATAGGAGCACACTCTGAAATTTTTCAAGTATAATGTTTTGGTGCTGCTTTTATGCATTTGTGGGCTAATCATCCTTTAGCAGACTTTTAGCATTTCCAGAAGCTGATTATGCACAAGATGTGGACTGTGTGTGAGATGCTGATTATACTTGTGACTTAAGGGTACTTCTTACACTGATGAGACAATAATTGAAATGTGCTGAGTAGGATCTTTTCCTGAGAATGCATGGTCCACACAATCCTGCATCATCTCTCTTTTCCTATTCTGCACATCTTTTTGCATCATAGACTTGGTTAAGCTGTAGGTCTTGATTGTTGGGATCAGCCACTGTAGGAATATAGACTTGGCAGAAAATGTCATATCTGTTTTCACTCATTCACCCCCTGCTGTTGTAGTTGGAGAACTGTAGACAGTATAACATTACTAAAGACCAAAAGGCATTTCATTTTTAAAGATGAGTGAAGAGATTTTGTGAAGAGAGGTCATTCAAAAGTCAAAGGCTTCTCAGTCTCAGTTATGACCCTATGAAATGTAGAAATGTCACATCATCATCAGCAATGCCCTTGTATACAAGGAATTTAAATATTTTAGGAGCATTGATTTCAAATGTACCACTGTTAATAATATTCCTTTCTACTTTATATATATTTATTTCTCACCCCCCCCCCATGTGTAATGTGCTTGATTATTTTCATCTTACTACCTTATCCAAAAAGTTTATGAATGGGCATTTATGCCCAGTAACGGGTGATGCGGGAAAATAGTGACTTAAATTGGTCGTCTGTATCTGGCCATCTGGCAATTACTTTCAAATGCTTTAATAGCCTATCTTGTAGCACATTTTATGTAGTTTCTCCCTGTGCTATTGTTTTTTTTTTAACAATTGAAAAAATTTAGAAAAATGGCTTCAAAAGAAGATACCTTCAGATCCAGAGTGTACAAGTTCTATTCCGACAACATTGAGAAGGGAAAACTCCACACGGTTCGGCATTTCCAAGCTGAAGGGGTGCCAGGGGAGCCCGTCTTCCGGTTGGCGCTTGTTTCGTCGTGTGCTGAGTCTGCCGAGTCTTGCTGGTCTGCACATTCGCTTTTTGGTCTGCTGAGCCTTGCTGGTCAACACATTCCCTTGGTTTTTTCGGAGACTTGCTGATCGACACGTCCGTTGTTGGTTTTGCTGAGACTTTCTTGTTTTCGTCGTTGGTCCGCCCGTGCTTTGCAGATCCGCACGTCCCTGGCTGGTCTGTTCATTCAGTGTTTTTACATGGCCTAGCGCCTGCCAAGAATGATTTGATTTGCCCGTTGGTTACATTCCGGCCTATTGCCTGAGTCATTGTTCTTTGTCTTTCACTTATTTATTTATTTATTTGTTTTATTTATTTTCATATATTTTATTAGTTTTGAAATGTCAAACCAATAGATTAATTATGGAGCTCCCAACTGGCCTTTCATTTCAACCCACGGTGCTAGGCAAAGTGCCATCCTGGCCCTAGCACTACAAACTGAATTCACAAGTACTGCATAGAAGAATGAGGAGTTGACCCTCTCCTGAAATGTACTACAATCAGTACGTTCAGGGGCAGTCAACCTCTGTACTGTTCTATGTCTCCTGCCAATGCACGGGAGAGACTCGAGCATGGGCAACACTAGTACAAGCCGTACTAGTACTGCATGGTGCAATGCCTTCCGCATTGGAAGTCCTCCACTGGAAAAAATTTGTAGAAATATTAACACCAATATTGGCCCAATGTTTTTCCGTGCCAATAATGGTCCAAGATGGGTGCCAATGTAGAAACCTGATGTATACATCCTGGCGGATCTTGGCGGTATATATTGACCCAATATTGGGGTGTTACTGGGGTACTGGGGTAATGTTCCAAGATGGGTCCCAATGTTGAGCCAGTATGTATATTCCTTGCCAGCCGATATTGATCCACTTTTGGGGTGTTACAGGAGATAGATCGTGAACGGGTGGATTAACCCCTGGGTGGATTAAACCCTGGGTGGATTAACCCCTGGGTGGATTAAACCCTGGGTGGATTAACCCCTGAATGTACTATGTTTAGTACGATCAAGGGAAGATCCACATCTGTAATGTTTTATGTCGTCCGTATGGCCATAGGCCAGACGTATGAACGGGCAGGGGGTCATACTTGCACAGGCAGTAAAGTACAAGTACTGCAGATAGAAAATCTTCACTGGGCAATGCCTTGAGGCAAACTTGCAGCGGCGATATGGCAGTAATCCCGACATTGGTCCAAGTGGGAGCCAATACTGGGCCAATAGATTCAGAGTGAGGTGAAGTTTCGTTTCCACGGATTAAAGTTTCATTTTCCCGTTACTTAATCGAGAGGAATCATTTCACAACTTTGACCTTGGCTTCAACCTATCATCTTGAATGCTTCCTTGAGCTGTTCGCATTTTGAGGTACCAACTGTTACCTATGACAGTCGCATATTTTCAATGAGTATTTTGAGCATTTGAGATGGTACGCGGGAGACGAAATCCTATGAAAAATATCTTTAATAGAGGACCTGGCTTTCCAGGCGTGATTTTCTTCCATGCCAGGTTGACGTTTCCAAAGTAACCAGACTCAATTTTCTTTTGAAGGAAGGGGAGAAGGAAAGGATAGCAAAAAAAAATCAATTTCATAATTAAAGTAATAAAAGTAAGAAATACAAAGACGGACGAATCAGAAGCTGGCTTCATTCTCCATTCATATCTCCTGTAAGAAGATGAGACTCTCGCCGAGGACGCATTCCCAGGCGTGTCCTTCTAAGTCGTTGCCCCATTCCCCAGTGAGAGGGTTCTTCGTCCAGAGACCCACGTGGACGAAGGCCGCGCCGCTCTCGTCGACGGTCACACCGACGGTCCGGTGCATCAAGTCCCCATCCGCGGTGACGCCGAACTCGAACGCGGACGCGAAGAGCCTCGCCTCCGCGGCTGAGATGGAGGACGGTGGACCTCCTTCATTCGGCGTGGAAGCGAACGGGAAAGGACGGAAACTCACTTTCCGGGCCGAGAACGAGGAGATGTCGGAGGTGCGCGGCGACGATGATCCCCGTGAACGTGCTGCTCGCGTTCCTGCATCGACCGATGTCGACACGGACCGACAGTTTTGCTCCGCTCGATTCCGCCTCCACGACCGATCCGTAATCCGTCAACTCCGTTCTAGAATTTACGGAGGGAGGCACGATTCCGAGTGAAATTCTTTCAGACGACGACACACGCAAGGCGAGACTCACGGCGCGGAATCAGGCGCGGAGAAGATCGCACCCTCGCCGATGGGACACTCGAACCGGATGGTCGTCATCAGACTGTCGCTTCGATTCGACTTGAGAAACGATAGAATCACCGTGTCGTCTCGCGCCGTGAAGCTTTGCATCACGAAGTCCCCGTCGACTGCGAAGACGAGACGTCTCCAATTGACAAAATTGACATCCCCGATCGACTTAACAATCAGAAAATATTTGAAGTTACGGTTAACGATGAATCGTGAAGAGGAGATGCTCGAATCGACTCCATTCCTCGTCCACATCTCCGCCTTTCCTCCAGCATACTGAACGACAAACGGGTCGATCTCGATCCTCACGTGAGTCAATGAAATCTCGAAACTGAAGCAGGAAGACATTTCCTTGTGATATTTTTATGGAACGGGTTCGTCATTTGGGAGGCCCAAAAGGACGACATACCAAGTTAAAGAATAATAACGGGTGATGCGGGAAAATAGTGACTTGAATTGGTCGTCTGTATCTGGCCATCTGGCAATTACTTTCAAATGCTTTAATAGCCTATCTTGTAGCATTTTTTTAAATGTAGTTTCTCCCTGTGCTATTGTTTTTTTTTAACAATTGAAAAAATTTAGAAAAATGGCTTCAAAAGAAGATACCTTCAGATCCAGAGTGTACAAGTTCTATTCCGACAACATCGAGAAGGGAAAACTCCACACGGTTCGGCATTTCCAAGCTGAAGGGGTGCCCAAATGGACTGTATACCGGATCCTCACTCGTTTCCACAACAATCTACCTGCATCTCGTCAGCCTGGCTCCGGTGGTTCCAACAAAAAAATGACTCCGCGCAAGCTGGCTGCCTTGAGGCGGGCGATGGACAACAGGGACGGGATTTCTCAGCGCCAAGCGGCCAAGAAGTTCGGGTGCCATCAGAGTACGATCCAGAGAAGCCTGGAGAAGCTGAATATCAAGGCCCGGAAGAAGCAGCGCATTCCCCAACGATCTGCGGCCCAGATTTCCAACGCCAAAAAGTTGAGTGGGCGACTTTTTCGGAAGTTTGGAAAGGTCGCTTGGATCATCGACGATGAGTCCTACTTCACCCTCTCCCACTCCACCATCAGCGGTAACCAGACCTTTTACACATCCGACATCAACGCCACACCCCCTAGCGTTAAGTTTTCCCCGAAAACCAAGTTCGAGAAGAAGGTTCTGGTGTGGATTGCCATCGGACCAAATGGCATGTCGGAACCACTGATCAAGGAGTCCAAATTTGCGATCAACGGCCAGGTCTACCTCGAGGATTGCATCAAGAGTCGTCTGCTACCCTACATCAGAACCAACTACGACGACAATTATGTGTTTTGGCCCGACAAGGCCAGCTCTCACTACTCAAAAGTGGTGATTGAGCACTTGGACCGCGAAGGGGTGAATTATGTGGCCAAGGAGGACAACCCCGCGAACCTGCCGGAAGCCCGATCTATCGAGGACTTCTGGGAATTCTGAAGTCCCGCGTTTACGCCAATGCCTGGAGAGCAGAAAACACCCGGCAGTTGACCAATCGGATCAGATTCTGCCTGCGGAACATGGACCGGAAACTTGTACAGCGCCTGGCAGAGAGTACCCGAAAACGGCTTGATGAAATCCGAAGGAACGGAGTCGTAGAAAATTGCTAGTATATGTAATTTGTAGTATTTTTCATGCGCTTTCAGATGATGTATAAAAGCTGTTGATGTGTTAATAAAATGATGAAGAAATTGTTGTTGAAAGAAAGTCACTATTTCCCCGCATCACCCGTTATTATATATATGATCCAAATAATCCAACTCTCAAGATCTTTGCACTTACCAGTGAACCTAGTCCAATATTTTCCGTTTTAGTGCTTGTATGCTAATAACTTCATGAATAATCAATCAGTTCAAACCATATTTGGAAGGAGGATAACCTCGTTTCTTGGCTTCCAATATCCGCTGACTTAGTTTTAGTGTATTCGTGGGGTAATGGGCTATCAAAGGTGCATGTGCCATTGGACCAGTTTTGCGACTTGTGTTTAGTCCAACCAATCGGCATTTGTAAATCGCGGCGCAGTCATTTCAGCTTCACCAAACTTAAAAAAAGATTCATTTACACCTTCTACACTTACCACCAACTCTCTTCATTTCTCCCATCGCCATGAAACGCAGTTCCGGAGAAATTCGAAACAGTTTTTCTGCTCGACAACGGCCTCTCGTCGCAGAAAACTGCAGCACAAATGGGTGCAAGTAATAGTACTACAGTAACAAGAATGCCGGTCAATCCAAGCCTATGACGCGGAAGACCCGTAGTGAACGCCCAGTGAAGCACAAGACGTGTTCACCTCGGGACGAATCTGCCATCCAGCTAGCGCAAGAGCTGAAAGACGCCACAGAAATGGGCGTCAGTGTCTATGCTGTGCGTCGCACCCTGAAAGCGGCCGGCCGGAAGGAAGCCCTGAATTTCCCCAATACACACCCAATAGCGCCTCGAATTTACATGGTGACACCAGCATTGCAACGTGGACGACTGAAAGCCATCCCATTGGTCTGAAGAGATGAACTGTCTTGGGCATCTGTCAGGCCCAAATGGGCGTGGAAGAAGTAGGATAGTGCGCAAACAACGCAGCATGTTCAACTTGCGGACATGTTTGACGGTTGAAGTCAAATGATTTAGGGGGGCATGACCGCCCAAGGAGTCGCCATGCAACATTCATGCGGGCATCGGTGCATGCCGCACAGTTGGCATCAGCACAGAGCTCTATACAATAATACAATAATCTTCGGTGAAGAATTGCTCGAAACCATGAAACACTACGACGTGAACGCGGACAAGATCATTTTCCAATCCCAAGCAAACCTCCCGGGCTACCAGCAAATGAATTGAAGACAACGGAATTGAGGCACTGGAGTCCCCGGACCTCAACTCCATGGAACATTCGTGGCACCATCAGAGGATACGACTCGTGGAGTACAACAATGACCCGAGCGGTATGCTTGCGCTGTGGGAGCATGTGGATCTCGAGTGAAACGATATTCCGCAACAAGTGTGCATAGACTTCATTGAGAGCACTCTAAGTCGTATCATTGAACTGTTAATACTAAAGGTGAATGCAAAAAATACGAAATGAACTCATTTTTCTACATCGCTGAACATAAGTTGCAAAAGTGGACATGTCACATGCACCTTTGAGAGACAAAAGTCTCTACGAATACAAACTTAGTCAAAAGAAAGTCAATGGATTTTGGAAGGATCAAGTTTCTCCTCTTTCCATACGATTTTCTATTCAAGTTCTCATGCACTTCTCTCACTTCTCGTGGAGGCTATAGAACCCTTATTCTCGTAGTCTTTTGCATGGATTCCAAATGGTAATTTTCTATAGACGCTACCTAGAATTCTATGAAATTATATAAAAACTAAACTCATGCGAACATTATAGAAAGATCACGAAAACTTCTATAGGAACCTTTATTTCGTCTCTCTCCTGCTGCCTATTGAAAATCTGTGGATGAATATAGGAAGTCAGACTGGCGGCTTAGCCACACCCCCTCCCCCGCCAATTTCCAAGAATATATATCAGAAAAATTCATGGATGGATTAAAAAGACACTCAATGTTGATATTCAGTAATTATATATTTGAAATTATGAGAATAAATAATAGTATTTATTGAGATGGTTCTGGTTGGTTTTAAATTATAGCCAAAAATTATTCAAACAATCGGAACTGAGCTTTTGAAGAAAAAGAATAAGTCGGATGAAATGAAGGGTATAAAACAAAATAATAAAAAAACCATATTTCGCCTTCTACAACTCGCTTCTGAAAAATTACCCCGTCAATACTAGATTAGGGTTTGGCATGATTTCCTCCGAGTGAAAGCTTAAGACGATGGTTGCAATAAGGAACCAGTGGGAACCTTATGAGACCAAGAAGCCCCAATTTGAAGCTCCTTTTTGAGATTTAAAATTACGTACTTCCTGTAATTTAGCTTTAAAAAATTGCTTACCTTTTCCCATTTTCACAAGCAATTCCCCTCTTGTTTTCTCTTTCAGTAACACTTAATTGCATCCGTTCCAGCAACAAAACCAACTATTTCAACATTATTTCTGTTAAAACACATGCTTGATCAAGATCAAAAGTTTTAAACCAAATCGCACTCGAACAATGTATCACCATGTAATGAATTGTTTCCTTTTGTAACGAAAGTGCTGAAACCCGGTACAATCATCTTCGATCCCGAATCGCCGCAAGGGAATCGGTAAAAGTCGTGGTAAGACAGAAAATGAATCACAGCAGCAAATTCGGTTGAATGATGGATATTATAACATCCGGCATTCAATTACAGTGTGTATACAGCAGGGCTGCTCAAACACCACGTGAGAAGATCCACTAACCAAAAATCATAGAGGTCTAGTGGTCCGGTAGAAAAATCTCAAGTAAAGTCTCAATGTGACATCTGGCAGTTGCAATCCTTCGCAATTTTCTTAATGTGAGTGCGGTCAGAGCGATGGGAAGGCATTGATGTAAGTTCCTTGGTCAGAGAAGCGCGATACCGGTAAGTTGAAAACGCACTTTCACATATGTAGGTGGACCCAATAATAGTGAGAACCATGACGGCCACTCCTTTAACTGTGGGTACATGTCAGAAGGCACTAGCTCACCCCAGAACATTTCTAGATTTTCTGACTTCAATTCTTCGTCTGCATGAAGAGACTCCAGCTGCAGATCCAGCTGCTTGAACAAAGGCATCTTTAGCCAAGCCTCCCGCAGAGAGGCTACAAATGAACTTTTGATATGCTAGAACACCTCTTTATTTTTGCGAAACTCACAGAAGCGAAAATTAAAGTCATTGGAATATGCAATGCTTTCAGAACGAGTGCGACATGACTCAACAGTTGTCATTCACCCAAGTAACAATATGTTGATGAAACGTTTCCGAAATGTTGACTCTATGTTGCAAGTTGATCTACAACATTGATATAACATTGCTTCAATGTTTCCACTTGGAATGTTGCTACGACATTTCTACGATGATGAAATCCGAAGGAACGGAGTCGTAGAAAATTGCTAGTATATGTAATTTGTAGTATTTTTCATGCGCTTTCAGATGATGTATAAAAGCTGTTGATGTGTTAATAAAATGATGAAGAAATTGTTGTTGAAAGAAAGTCACTATTTTCCCGCATCACCCGTTATATTACTAAAGAGCAGTACGAGCAAACCATATCAAAGTTTGTTTTGTTTTGAACTGGGTTGGTGCAGAATCTGTATGACATCCAGAGCCCAATACAGTTTCGCCTGAACTACACATTGATTCAAGAGGACCCTAAACCTGTGTATGAGGGTCAGCCACTACCGGACATCTCTCATTACCCAATCTTAAACCAAACCCAAGCCATCAAGGACTTTGAGGCAACATTCCTCAAGGACTGTGGTGAGGACAAAGAGTGCCAAAGTGACCTGAACATCCAGGCTTCTCTCCTAAATCTGCCTAAAGGTTAGACCATGACACCAGTTTCAACTTAGCTACTGACTATTTATTATTATTATTTAACCTGACCCTCTTGTGGTTTCATCTTTTTCACAGGGATAGCTTGTAAGTATTCTGTGGCATATGCTAGGATCTCCCCAAAAGTAATGCCCCCAATTTTGTCTACTGTAAACTACTGGTGGTGCAATCCTGAAAATGCATATGCAGATACTTTCAAATGCCCTCCCATTCATTGTCAAGTTTCATGAGTCCCACCCAGAAAGCTCTGCACTTGTGACAATTCAAAATGAAGGATTGTGATGACAACCATCTCAAGCAAAGAGAAGCAATTGAATTCTGCCCAGGTGAAGGAGTACCATCAATAGACATTCTTTGTTGTCACGTGAATATTCACACAACACACCCTGTGATGCACAATGCTAATGTTGACACAGCATCACCATAAGAAAAACCTTCATGAGGCAATGGATGTCTATTGGTGGTACTCCTTTACATGTAAGGAATTCAATTGGTTCTCTCTGCTTGTTTGTGATAGGCTTTGTCACACTCCACTGTTTCAAATCACCATAGTGGTGGAGCTCTCTGGGTAGGAATTACCTTACTTTGCGAGGAATGGGAGGGACATTTGAATGTGTCTGCATGTGCATTTTTGAGCTTATGCCACCAATAGTTTGTGGCAGACAAAATTAGAGGCATTACTCTTGGGGTGACCCTTCTCGTATCATGCATAACCGGTATCAGATGTTTTAGAGAAGATATGTGCATTGTTTCTCTCTTAGTAAAATTATAACTTCTTTTTACAAGGTTTTCATGGAAAGAAATTGAAATATGCAATTATGTACAAAGTCCCCTTTGAGCATTGATGTACTGAGGTCCTATTAAAGTTCAATTAAAAAAATTATTTATTTAGATTCTGGAGGCTATTACCTTCTGCACATGGGCGAAAAAGACAGGATTCAGCTGCATATTGCTGCAGAGAACACCCAAGAGCCAGCATATATGGCATCACTCTACGTGCGCCACTCAGATGCCATTACTTTCATCAAAGCTGAAGCAATGGTATGACAGAATCTGACATTGAACCCAGTCAATCCATGACATTATATTTCACAAGAACTGTAAAAGATTATGATGCTTTTATGATTCAAATCATGCTTCTGTTGGACATCTTTTTTGGATCCTTTGATTCAGTGTTAGTATTTCACACTGAGAATTGGCAAGTGTCTAACTGGATTGGACTATTCCAATTTCAGAATGTTCATCCATGTTTTCCATACAATGTATCCCTGGTGGAATGCTCCCTTGGAAACCCTTTCAAGAAGGGATCGAAGAACCTTACCATTTACTTCAATCATCGGGGAGACAATGAGCATCAAAAGCTGGTTGAGATGGAGGTCTTTGCCAACACAACCTCACAAGAGCCTCATCCAAAGCCTGTGCTCGAGTTTAAAATCCGAGTTGTAAAGAAGGCTGAACTGGTGATTCGAGGGTCAGGAATTCATAATTTTCTATTTTATTTTTTACTTTTGAGGTGTTCATATTGCATGATTCACTTAGTACTCATGGATATGTCACATTGGTGCTGCTTTAGGTATTATATCCTCTCATTGCAGTTTTTTGGCAATTATCTGGCTCTTGGTCAGTCAGTCAGGTTTTACCTTCAATTATTAATTGAGCACATTATTTTAGTACTTTTCTTTTATGGAATGTGTCATTTTGTAGACAATTTTTCAGATGTTTACATTGGAAAATATATTTGCCCATTTGAATGGAGATTGACAACCATTTGATACAATGACAATGTAGAGTGGGAGTCCCAGAGCAGACTCTGTATGGTTGGAAGCCAATCAAGGAATCAGACCTGCAAT
This sequence comes from Darwinula stevensoni, assembly GCA_905338385.1. NCBI lineage: Eukaryota > Metazoa > Arthropoda > Ostracoda > Podocopida > Darwinulidae > Darwinula > Darwinula stevensoni. The sequence continues at coordinate 139,678 of CAJPEV010000060.1, forward strand.
ATTTGGATGAAATTGGACCTCGGGTTGATCATGTCTATGAGGTGATCAACAATGGACCCTTAGGAGCAGATCGAGTCACAGTTCACATCGACTGGCCTTACCAGGTCAATACCATTGGCCCCAAGAGGAAGTGGCTCCTATACATCATCACTGATCCAATTGTGGAAGGTGAGAAGTTGAAATTGTAATTCTTGAACATAAAGCAATCCTTCCAGCTGTCAGGAGCTATAGCCAGATGGACCCACCATACATGGGTTTGAGTCAATCTCTGAAACTTTGAAATTCTAGGTCAGAGACCTTCACACAGTGCTCATTTTTCAGTACAATTCCTTTATGAAATAAAAATTTTTTTTTACCATTGCACCTTTGGCCACATAAAAAGAAATGATTTAGTTTGAGTTTTAAGTGAGAATCACTTCATTGCATACATTTTTTTGCAATTTACTAATGCCATGAATGCCAAAACAAACTTGAAATTGCAAATTGAGGTTTAACTCTACTCTCTTCCATCTCATGTTAATGCATGTATTTAATTTTTATTTTCCATGAAAGTATTTTATCTTCCACCTTTCCACACTTTTTCTATATTAAATTTGAGTGTAGCCTCTCAATCATTCCTCTTTACTCTTCTGAATTTTTCATCACCAATAGTCATTTCTTTACTTTGCACCAACTATATTGTTTCATCACTAAAATACCTACACATTGTAACCTATCCTTGATTTATTCATGAGATACAAATTCTTTGTCATTGTTTTTTGAGAGGCATATTTCTTTCTGGTTGGTGACTAGAGGAATACCCTGTATAAGAGAAGCAAGGGGCTGAAGAAGTTGTTGACTGGTCCACTACTGTAAGTATAAAAATAAAAAAGAGTGGAAAACATCAAGAAAAACATAAGGGAAGGAGAACCATATGGCTGCTGTACAATCTCTCCTGATCATCAACTCCTATCTCCAATCTCCATGCCCAACCAAATTTTATTGGTTTAGCTGATAATATTTAACACAGGGGTGTCAAACTGGTGGCTCATGGGTCAGATCTGACCTGCCATTCCATTTCATCCAACCTGCAAAGTCCGCTTCAACAGTAGACTTTGAAAAATTGCTGCGAATTTCAAATTTCTTGCAGTTAAAATGTGGCATGAGATTAGTTTGTGTGGCCCCCAACCACTCTGCACCAACCTATCTGACCCTTGGCCAAATTGAGTTTGACACCCCTGATTTAGCAAATAAGTTCTTAGCATGTGCAACATGTATGTACAGGGACAGAAGCAAGACTTGCATTCTTCATTTCTCTTTCATTTCCCCTGAAGCCACAAGCAGATTTTTTTTTCCTGAGTCTCTCATGGGTAAATTTATTTGAATACAAACTCATGAAGGACATCCTGAACATTAAAATTTTATTCTTTAAAATATTTATATTTACAGTTTCTATCCAAACATGTACCTTTTTAATTGTTGTGGATTAGCTAAAAGGGCTGAGAATACCATTCAAACCCTCTGCCTAATTACAGTAAAAATTGACTGATATGTGATGAGTTTCTGATTAATATTCACTTGCAGGTGATGGTGAATGTGTGATGCCAGCAGGGCGTGTAAACTATCTTGGCCTCGACAAACGATTTGAGGCTGATCTCCAGCCACTTTCATCTGGTTACACTGTCACAGAATCCAAGGGTCTCATCTCATCATATAACACAGTGGAATACATCCCAGTGGAACCATCCTCAACCCCATCATTTCCCATGGAGGTGGAATTTGACAAGGACCAGGAGGAGAAAATCCAAAAGCGCAAGAAGTACGAAGAGACTAAGATCAAAATCACAAAGGAGCAGTGGGAGGTGAAGAAGCAGCATGTGAAGACAAGCTCTACCAGTTCCAAGACGTTTGCATCAGGCCGGGATGTATATAATGTAACACGAGCACAGCGGGTTCGTCGAGCTCCAGCAGATGTTGTCCAGGCTGAAGCTGTCCTAGACAAGGCCACTGGCAAGAAACGACAAGTTGTTACCATGGTATGCACCATAATAGAAATGTAAACAGCAAGCTTTTTCATTGCTTTTGAGTTTTTGTAATTTTGTATTCCTGGAACTACTTTCTTAGATCTTGTCAAATGCCTTGAGCATTGTAAGAACAAAAATCGTGGAAATTTACAGCATAATTTAAAGTTTAATGCCATGAGGAGTTTTTCAAAAAAGAATTACAATAAATTCTGTATATTTACCAAAGGAGGCCACATCCTCATTTCAATCATCTATATGTGCATGTTTATAGGACTGTGATAGGGAGACTGCCGAGTGCTTCCGTTTCACCTGCAACATTAGGAATTTACTACGAGGTCAGACGGCCACCATTCGGGTCCTAGCCCGTCTCTTCAACGAGACTCTGATCGCTGACTACCCAAGTGTTGATCAGGTCATCATCAACTCCAAGGCTTCTCTGGAAATTGACCCAGGACTGGATATTGATCAGGACACCACCAATGATGTGGTCTATGTGAGTTCAACTGCTAATCTAGGTATAGCTGCTTTTTAGCTCTCCACTATGAAAAATGAGGTCCATGCTTCAAATCACTATTACCTTAGAACAATTGCTTTGAATAGAATATTTAAAAATATTATATAACCTGGAGAACTTGAAGGCAAATATGGTTTAAAATATTTCAATTTCTGTCATTTTACCCTGTATGCATTTATTATGTATATCACCAACAAGTGAAGGAGAGAGAGAAGCTATTCAATATTCAGAACTAGATTTTCTTCATCATTTAGTTTGGGAAGCTTGTGAGAATAATTTGTATGGGGACACTCTTATTAGGCTGGTCTCTGGATAATTTACTGCTCCCACACCAGGCATTTAGAGATTTGAAGGAACTCTATGAACTGTCTTTTTATCCATACATGTATTTTCAAGCTAGATTGCCCTGAAGGCATGATTGCATCTCTATTCAAGTTTGCTCAAACATTTATTACCCCATTAGGAAAATTCCCATTCCCATTAGGAAGCAATAATTTTTCTTAACCATATTTCTTTGAATTCAGTTACTGTTTTCCATTTTGTTTTTTTTTGCTCTCTCCAACAACTAACTTGGTTGGCAGTGTTTCTTCTGTAATGCCTCAGTACTGATATGTAGTACTTCTCATATTTTCCATTTTCAGTATGAATTAAATATATGCATTCAAAATATATTCATTTGAGTGTTTTACTTGGTATAGGTATCAACTAATGCACAGCCAGACCTGGATCTCTTGGCAATCAGCCAAGGAGTTCCCTGGTGGGTGATTTTGGTCTCTGTGCTTGGAGGACTCCTTCTTCTTGCCCTCATCATCTGGGGATGCTACAAGTGTGGGTTCTTCAAGCGCAAACGACCTGACCCTACACTCAGTGGGAACTTAGAAGAACGACAAAAGCTCAATGCTCATGGCTCTTAGCCCACACCATCTTGGCCCAAGGCATAGCATCATTTCTATTAGCTCCAACATAGTTTATTTATGGCAGGTGGCCCAAAAAAGTGAACTAAAGATAGGCCTATCTGCATTGTAAGATGTTTGTGTTTATGGTGTTTTTTGAGCCACCTATGCTGTCAAGAGAGAGTGTCTGCTCTCATGCATGGATGACTCTTCTCTTGCAGATATGTGATAGACTTCATCTGATGGTGGAAGTGCTCCCTTCTGGGCCAGCATAATTCTCAGGCTGTCTATTCATGATACTAATTTGTGACCTAGTGGAAGGAGCTGGCATCCAGGCATGATCAGACATCCATCGATGAGGTATGTGGACTCATCTGCCATCTGGCCCCCACCATTGCATGGCATAGATGGTCTCTTCTTCATCCATCATGAAGAAACTTGGCTTCCATGGCAACACAGAATCTCTCGATCTCAGGTGTTAACAACACAAACTTAATGCAAAAATTCCCTGAGAGAGACTGTTTTGCTTCCAGTGATCACATGGACCTTTATTCTTCTTTCTCACTGCATTGCCTCAATCTATGATGCAATGTCATTTGTGCCAAATTCACTCTAAAACTGCATCGATCTTCCTGCATGCCAGCTCAGTCCCAATCCAATAATCCTTTGATCAGTCCGTCCCATTGGCCCTCACATCATCGGTGCTGACAGGTCTTTTTCTCGATGCCCCTTCCTATTCATTCATTGATTGATATTTGCATTCATTCAGGCCTGTTATTCACACTGACTATGTGCCACTTCCACTGCCACTGAAACACTTCAGGCCTCTTAGCATCGACTGGTTATTTTTTGACGTGCCAAATTGTTGTTGACACCTTCATGGAACTGTGATCATGTATATTCATGTCTTTGTGTGTCCTTTTTGTCAATTGATTATATATGATCCACTTATTGATTCCCTCCTGGTGGTATCTTTGTGTCTCCAAAATGGGTGAGTCCAGAGTTGAGTTAAGAGTGGATGTGGGGAAATGAGTGATAAAATTAACTGCATGGAAAAAATTTCTGATGAGTTGAAAGAAAACTTTCAATTGAAACTGTTTGTGCTTGACTCTGGATTCCTCCCACAGCTGTGATCCGTGAATGTCTGGCATATACAGTAAAGAGATGTTTCCTTTCATTTCTTTGTTCAATTTTGGGTCTCTCATCTTCTCACTACTCCTATACTGATTCCAGTACTGAAATAAAAAGAGATTTTTTACTGATGAGTTCATTCATGGTTCTTCAGTTGCAGTAATGCATTTTTCTGCATGATTTCCATGGTGACCCTGAATGGTCATTAATTTCCTCTGTCTTTTTGGAGAATTTTCATGCAGAACAGATGCTAATCACAGGGTCACAGTAGGTATGAAGCTTTCCAGCAGTTCTATTGATAAAATCAAGGCACTTATTTATCTCTCGATCTCATGCAAAATGCAAATTTTGTGCATATTTCTTTGCCAAAAAATTCACATCTGAATCCTTCCAACAATGAATAGAAGTGTTTAAATATTGACATTTTTACTGTTTAAATTTTAGCATTGAACTTTGCTGAAAGCCAAGTTCAATTCTAATTAACACAATTTTAATTTTGTGTGCTGAAGCATAACTAGTGTCTGGTAGTCAGTGGAGAAATTCGCTCTTCACATCTCTCGTATTGGAATGGTGGTTTTATGTTCTGGTTGCATTTTTTCATAATTGATTTTGATGCCTTTCTATATAGCGAAAGCCTAACCATCCATTTGAGATGTCCTGCTTGGCTATGAGGCTGAAGCGATATTGCTTCCAGATTTCTTTTTTACAAGTGAACTGGCACCCTCAAATTTTTAAAATGCAAAACAATCGTAATAAATAAGAGCCGATTTGAGGAATTTACCAAAAACTAAAGCTTGAGAACTCATTTGATGACTGTCGCCTGCACTGAGTCATGTAGCTCGACAATGTGAGGCATCTGGTGAGAATCAGCGAGCAGATTGCTTTTCACTGCTCTTTTCGATACTTTCAAGTTTTCAGAAGTCTTGCATTTCAACAACTGGGATGACATTTTTTTAACATGGCAGAAGTCATTCTTGCTCCTGCGAGATGCGATGGACAGAAAAAGGCGAGGCTTGCACGAATATTGGTAGAAAATATGCAAGTACTAACGAGTTTGTTTACGCTTCAACAAACTCACAAAACTTCTACAAACTCGCTCTCGTCGACGATGGAAGCAAACCGATTGATTCGTCTGAAACGTGCTCCTTCAGCGTCCACACCTACTAAAGCGGTGAAATTCCATGGAATTTAGGCATTTTTCACTGCGATGGTAAGTCACTTTCGGCTATATGATGTCAGCGACATTAAATGAAGGGCGATTCTTTTTTCGGGCTTCGACTCTTCCCCCCCAACAATGGGTACCTGATAGGATTTCCACTGAATGCAACATTCCTTGAATTGCATGTTTTCCGAGTTTCAGCTTTCTATATCCGTCCGTTTCGCTGAAGCGAAAAAAATTTCGCAATATGCGTACAAGTGAGAAAATTTGGTCTTGGGGGGGGGGGGGGATATTCTCCTAAAGTAGGAGCTTTGCTACAATGCTTTTCACTTGACTCAGACACACGTGCATGGGACGTTCCTCATGCATGAGTGTCGAATTCAAGTGAAAAAACACTAAAATCAACACACCAAGAACTACTTTTCTACCAAATTTCAGCTAACATATCTGCCCATTTAGCCAGGGGATGTACCCCAAAAGTAGGATTTTCCTTGGAATTAGCAGCCCAACAGCTACTTGCTTGCCAAATTTCCTATTTATGTATCTGCCTGATTCGCTGGAGCATACAAATTTCATAGAAAACTTATCCCTGAAGAATGTGCCCCCAGGGGATGTACCCCAAAAAGAATATTTCCTAAAATCAGTACCCCAAGAACTACTTATCGACCGAATTTCAGCTTTATCTGCCCGTTTTTTAGGGGCGTAAAAGTATCTGGTAAAGCGTCTCCTCAAAATTATATCCCCAGGGGTTGGACTTCCAAAATTGGATTTTTCTTGTATTCAGTGACCCAATAGCTCCTTGTGTAAGTTTCAAGTTTCTGCATGTCTACCACATGTTTAGAATCAGCGTTAGTCTGTCACAATCGTCTATATACAGAGTTGGCAAAAGAAAAGCTATAGTTTTTGGTGAGTTGTCAATCTTATTAGAGGCTGCCGATTCTGATGAAATTTAGTAGGCGCATAGGATTACTCAATAGGAATTTGCGTGCCGAGCTTCGAGTCAAAAATCCAAGAACTGTGAGATTGGCATTTAATTTACTTGTCATCACCAAAAGAGTAAGTGTTCATTTTTTCTTTCGACTTCAAATTTCTCACAACTGACAAAAACAAACAAGCAAACAAACAGAGCAAAAACAAAATGTACAAATGCCAAAAACGAAAGCACACAACTTGGTTTAGATAGGTTCGTTTCAACTGAAAAGGTGTTCAATGTGCCGTCCATTCTGTTGAACACAGGACTCTAGTCTGGGACGCCGCAGATGAATGGCTCGGTCAATAAATCTTTGAGGCAGTCCTTCCTCGATAGCATCATGCAGGAATGGAAGGTCATGAATTCGGTCCTCCCTTTCAGGTTCACATCGATATTTTCGACTGCACATTTTGTTGTGGATCATCGGAAAATAATTACAACTTCTATAATTTTAGAGCCATAAGGCTGAAATTTGGCACAAAAATTCAAATTGTTTCACCCCACAAGCATACCAAATTTAATCAGAATCAGCAGCCTACAATGAGATTGACGGCTCACCAAAAATGACAGCTTTGTTATTTTTTGGCTCACCCTGTATATTAAACATACACTTACCGTATTTACTCGAGTAAATTTACTCGAGAGGGCGCATTTTTATGCATATTTATTGTGTTTGATGAGGGGGTGCGTCTTATTCTCGGGGGGGGGGGGGGGGGGAATTCCTCTTTTTCAAGAAAGTTTTTTTTTCAGCGTACCTATAACTCATTGGTCGCTTACTGAGGCGGAAACAAAGTCTGTAGTCAGTCAGAACAGAGGAAATGTAATATTATACTAATAAAACAGTAAACAGGGAATGGCTACGTCAATTCGCGGACTTCGTTAGGTATCGGAATCGGAATCTGAGATGTCTGGCAGCGTGGAAAATTAACTTGCGGAGCTCTCATCCTCCTCCGAGGGGCCGTTGCAGAGACAAGAATTTCTCATGGAAATTTTTGAGCCACTGAGGTTTTCCGACGAAGAGAAAATCCAACTCGCTCCACGAATCGCGCCGTTCATCCTCACGATGCATTGAATTTTCGATGGGAGATCCCGTTTGCTCTTGCTCTTGTCTCACGTCTAGATCACGCTAGTTTTGAACAGAGGCCATCCTTTCGAGACCAAAAGCCGGCAAATAATGTCAGAATGAAGCGAAATGTATAAACGGTATGCTTCACGGAGGATTTTATTACAGAAGTACGGAATCACTCTTTTTCGTATTCGGCCTTCTTGATTACCGGAAATGATCCCTTTTCCCCCACGAAAGACCATGAGATTCTCAAGTGCCCAGCTCAATTTCCCCTTCACCTAGATCCCCTTCCGCATACAGCTTTCCTCGATGTTATACTTACGATCTATTGCACGGATGCCCAACTCCTTCGCTTCCTGAATCACTTTCATTTCTCTGCTGCCGTGTAACTTCCTCGTACATTTCCACGGATAATAAAACAAATGTTAAGTTCTCCTCTCAATAAAGGTCAGGACAGTGAATAAGAAGTTAGGTTCGACCAACCTCACGACCGGCTTTACCCCTTCCCCATATTCCTTGTCCGACACTTTTCGCTATGAAATAAGGGGATGCGCCTTGTACAAGAGAATCTTTTTTTTTCTTTTTTGCACGAATTGGGACCTCAGAAGCGGGGATGCGTCTTATACACGGTGGCACACTATACTCGAATAAATACGGTACGTTTCTATTTGAAAAGCAATTACAAAAAAATACAGAATTCAACGAATTCAGATCCATGGACGAATTCTATATTCGTCCATAGGAAGTGAGCGCTACGCGTTTGCGCCACATTGTTTTCGCAATGTAGATCTTTTCAAAAACATTTACACCTTTCCTCGGAAAACAATCTCATCAAGACAAACGCAGTATAATCGGATTATGTTGCAGTCCCACTACAACATAATCCGATTATAGTAAATTTTAGAAAATCAAGTAAACATAGCGTTAGCTAAGTTTTTTTGAAGATAAGGATTGGAACTCGAAGTCAAATCAGAACAAAGCCCACGGGGATTTACATACGAAATATTTTAGCAGAAATTCATGCGAACAACCCGCGAAGAACGAATACGACCAGTAAAAAAATTGAATGCTTGGAACAATTGAAGGAAACCGTTGCTGCAACTCATATTAATATTATGGCGAGGACAAATATTGGAAGTGAATTTGGAGTCATTCTGTTGCTGACGCCTGAGGTAGGTGGACCACGCAATGCCATTTGGAGTAGTAGACATCCGGAAAATGTCTCTTTGCCTCTGTGGTGACTGGAGCCTGTCTCCTGAAAAAGGGCATTCTTTCCTTTATGTCGCCGGCTTGGAGAAATTAGGTAAATATACGGCTGCTCTCAAAAGAAGTATGGCCAACCAACCTCGAAGTAGACAGCGTGAATGTTTAACTGCAAGTTCTCCACACAAGGTTGACGAGTCCATTGGTCTGACGCATAATGTGGCATTTGCAAGGTGGTTTTATTATCCTGAGATCTGGATAAATGCATATCTCTGGATCATCGTACCCTCAAGGTGCTCACGTCCACTTGCATGGAGGAGTGCCAGGGCCTGTTAGTTGCCTTAGCTAAATCTAAGTATAAATCTATGTGTAAACTAAATCTTGTCAAATAGTAGTGCGAAAAACAATAGAGGTTTAAATAGGATTGGGTTCTTCACCCAACAGCTTGAGTTTTGCACCGTTCGCAGTTCTCTGTTAGCAGACTACTAGTAAGTACAATGACTTGCTATTTCGTCATCTCTGCATCAGCTGGTATCTATGTTTTGAGCAGGCTGAGGTGATACATGGGTATGTGGCTATGACCATATTGGAGGGACTTCCATGTCCGTTAGTCTCCTTGTATTTTTTTTTATGCCATAGGCCGAGTAATGACTCCCCAAGACGATATGAAATTTGGGAAGCTTGGATTTCAAAGAAAGATGGATTTATCAAGAATGCCAGTGACTTCATTGAAGAATAAAATGTGAAGTTGAATGAACTGTGGGAATGGATGGCATAAAACATCACAATCAGCACTGCCAACAGAGATCAAAGGAACTGGAACAAATACAAAAGAGATGGTGACAAGGACAACAACCATAAGACCAACATCAAAAACGAAAGAGAAGCTTTGAACTTGTTTGGTCTCTCAATGACAGTCAAAATGAAGCTTCAAGGACCTGCCTGAGGACTGGAATGGACTTTAGGCATAGATAAGTTAGCCATGGAATGCTCTTTGATACAACATCTCTTCCCTTCCACCAAGCAATATAATAAAACAATATAAAACAGCTTCATGAAAGTATAGCAAAAACTTGGACCTCAATGAACATATCTTTAAGAACACTAACAATCTCTTGGACCCAATGAAGCTGGGTGTTTGTAAAACAAAATTTTCTATGTCAATGGTTCTGTCTAGTTTCAAATAACTTGACAGAAGATGCTGAAGTCACAACAAAGCAAGTCAAAGGAACATTTGTAGCACCTTGAATAAAAGGAAACCAGCTCTGCATAGGGACTCTATAAATCTCATACAATAGTAAAATGAAACTCTTCCTTAAATATCTCAAAGTGCCTCTGTCATATACATCTCCTTTGATATATATTGTGCATATAAAGTAGTGGGTGAGGAAGCTCTATCTTCAGAAAGGAAGGTGGTCCAGATGGCATTTCAGCGTAGGCTGCCGCTTCCGAATGCAGAAAGGGTCCTAGAGTGATTCCCTTTGGCATGAGTGTGTGCAAGGGCAATGCTCAAGCATTGGACCCATTCTTCAGCATTCTTTCCATCCTGAGGCTTCAGGACAAAGCTGCAATCATCTGTGAAGATCTCAAATGCTTTTGGCAAGTGTCGTCCTCCTCTTGAGATGGTCTTCACACTTCGGATCTGATTCAGCTCTATCGGTACCAGCTCCTTGTCGCTTTTCTAAACAGAAAGAAAGGAGACAAGTTCATTCACTTTCCAAGAAGGAATCATCAGAGTGAACAAGAAACCAACCAGACACAGTGAGACTTACGGAAGACCCAACTCCTCGATATGAAAGATGTCCAGCAGACAAAGTAAAGTATCGCATTCGCCAGCGTTTAAACAGCCGCCACTTTCCCTTTTTCTCCTTCAGCTGACCTTCAATGACAGGCTGATCTGGTTGAAGAAACCCTGTTGCCCGATCTGGATGATTACATAGGAAGCAGCCCCATTGACCAGCCATGGCATTATACTCAAACACATCAAAATATCGAATCCCTCGCAGTTCATGGATCAGCAATTCCTGCTCCTGTGAAGGGAAACAGAATTCATCTTTAGTTACAGTTTCTAATGATTCAGAGGAGCCAAAAAAACTTTTGTGGCAGCTTACACGACCACTGGGGAAAGCTGAGGTGACCAAGGTTACAAATGCCTTGTTCTCACATTTGAGGGTGTCCCAGCAGTTCTTGAGACTGCTTACAGAGGACTCCCTGGTACTGAGGGCAGTGGAAGACCTTGCCTGAAAAACCAGACAGATTTATTCAATAAAAGATCCAGGGAACAAGATAGAATTATGCAGTGCATCTCGTGAGGGCTGATCAAATTTCCAGCCAACTGCCCACAAGGTTTCAATGTCATAATGACGACGTATGGGCTCAAGAAACATGTGAAGAACGATATTGCCCAGGTCCAATGCTACCCAATCACTGGAGTTTGATCCCTCAATCTGAGGTACAGGCACAAATCCCTTTGAATCACCGAGGCGCCTTTTCAATTCCTTGCGAACCTCTTCACCCAGAGACTTGAGGTGCCTTGGAGACATTGCACTAACTACCACCATATAATCTGCATACTGGAGACTTGCAGGAAGATGGAGGACACAAGGGGCCTGGGCATTCAGTTCTACCAGCAGATTCATCAAGCTCTCTATTGAGAAGGAGGCATTGATCTCCTTCCTCCTCAGTTTCTGCATAGTGGCCTGCTGTGACGCTACTAAAGTTCGCGGTGAACTGATGCCATGATTAATTCCTTTCATCATTCTCTTTGTGAAGGTTTCACAAAACCAGGACTGTAATAATCTCATTATATAACAATTTATTTAAGAACTGCATAAAATAAGACACCCATCAATGCAAATAATGCACAACTAAATGTGAATCAATTGATTAGGACTGTAATAGGAGATGGTCTAAAGCAGACACTGCATGTAGCCATGCTGGTCAGAGATGATCTGACCCAGTGTCATTTTTTTTTATCATGCTCACATTCAGCTCTTCCAGACTGGGCAGAAAAGGGAGCATTGAAGCAGACATACCTGGAGTGCCAGAAACATCAGATGAATCCAAATCCGAGGCTGTCTAGTCTTCATGGTGAAGAAAGTGCGATTGTATAGGCAATGCTCCCCCTTTCCCTGGCATGCAAAGTAAAGCTTTGCATGTTTCCGATTTTTTCTCTCTGCAACAAAGCAGCACAAATTTTATGCATGTGTAATAATTCATCCTGGTCTCATTAGATAGATTGTCTTCATCAATCCCAATGGATCTCACCTTCAATGGTGCACCGAACAGGGAGAGGAAGTGTCACAAAGACAGTCTCCATGTATATCTTGATTTTCTCAAGATGTTTTTCGCAGAAATGATATACTGCATCTCGCATGGGATATGGCTCAAACACACTGATTCTCTGTTGCAGCAATCAGAATCAGAAGCACTTTCTGAAATCTTACACATACATATAGCCTGTCACAGTTTTGTTATCCAGAAATTATCCTTACTTGAGCTCCTGTAGAGGTGGGCGTGGAGGGCATCTTTGATGAAATGGTGACACTTGTGCTCCCCTTCCGATAGGTCACTCCTGCCATCTGGCTTGGGGGATTGGAAGACCCGGACTGATGGGTTTTCAGAATAGTCACCTCTCCAGTTGTTGAAGGCCTTGTCATTGGAGGGGAACTAGGTTGAGGCCAAGGGTAGATTGGAGTAACACCTTGATTCCCAGAGACACTTGGCAAGCGATGGTTTGATGCCATGCTCAGTGGTGAAGTTCCACCTTGGATGAGAGAGATCATCACAAACACAATAAAGAGGATGATTAACATCCGTCATGCTTATGCATGGATGGTGATTTACCTGAGAGACAGAGAGAGAGTGAAACAGGATGACCCTGTTGTGACTGAATAGGAGGAGGAGAAACTTGAGCTCCTGGGGACACAGGATTTGGTAGTGATGCTGGAGCCACATCTTCATTTCTAAACACACTCATGTTCATGCTACCACTGTATGGAATAGCAGGAACTTTCAATGTCTCATCTAGAGTTCTTGACTTCTCATAAAACAGGCAAGCAGACAGTATACTACAGATTCCAAACCTCATGCTCTTGTTAGATGATGAAGCTGTCTTAAGTATTCCAATTCCAAGGGATCTTCCTCCTAGAACAGAGAGGCTCTTGTACATGTAACCTCCAGCTCCAGTTCCTGTTGATGGTCCACTTGTCACCAGTTTACTTGTGCTGTGATGCACTGTAAAGGCAGTTAATAGGCATCACACCCCAGATCCTTACACGCATCATCTGCAAAGGTACATGATGTCTACAGTAGGCTATGGATGTGAAGATACACTCACAGACAGAGAGTTTGGGCCTGTCATTTGAGAGACGACTTGTGCTGCGACTTCCATCTCCCAGTTTCCATTTGGAAAGGCCAGAATTGTCTGCATTGCCAGACAACTGCACAATTGTCACTCCTCCAGATGTCTGGTTCACAGTAGTTGATCTGAAAAGTGAATTAGTTTTGGGAAGACAGCTCTCTCAAAACTTGCTCACTTTGTTATGGGACAACAGTTGCCACAAAGCAATAATAAGAAGGTAATCATGAACAAAATAGATACCTATACTAACTGGATAACTACTGACAATAAGGTATGACAACACAATAACTCACCAAAATCCTGACAGCAGCATAAGATAATACAAAATCACATAAACAATGTAAAAGTGATGAGGGGTTCCCATTATTTTTGCCATCTAATGAATTTTTTCCTCATGAGATAAGGCCTTTGAAGAACCACAAATTCAAAGGTAAAAATCATAATAGATAATTATAACCTACCGAATTGTATTAAATTCATTCTGAAGATGCTGAATGCAAGTCCATGCATTTGAGCCAGTTGGGCAAACAGATGCATAACTTCCAACTTCTTTAAGAATCTTCTCTGTCAAAAGAGATGGATGTGCATCACAGATAGATACAAGTTCCTTCAGGGGGATGCTCAGTTTCCCTGCCTCCATCTGAGGCAGTTGGCTCAAGAGATATGGAATAGCCTCTCCAGCTCTGTCCTAAGAACACATATGTTTCAATGCTTCTTTCCTAATACCATAAATATTTAAATAGCAAATAAATAGCATAGGCAATTCAAAATATGAAATACTTTGTTCATCCTCCCAACAGGACCAATGATCTTGATGACAGATGGGAGTGTAGAACGATCTTTGAGGGCCACAGCTTCCAAGCGAGTAACATAATCAACAAATGGTTGTGGACGTGCATTAGCCATGTGGATAAAGATGCCCAGTGTTGGATGAAGGCAGCTAGGGAAACTCAAACACTCCCAGAGCTGACTCAAACTTGGCTCCAGCAACTGAAATTATTGTTCATTGATCATTTCCTTTCTATTCAAAGCAGAGACTAACTAATAAAAAAAAGGCATTGGAACTCACATTTGGTTTCTTTTCAGCAATGAGCTGGAACAATGACAGAAGGGCAAGCTTTTCATGGGTGTCACATAGAGGTAGAAGTGATACAAGAGCCATCACATGATCATGGATCCTTTCCCAATCTACAGCATAAATCTGGGGCAGGACACGTGATAGGGCATAGTTCCCTACAAAGAAAAGACAGTTATCCTTGGGTTGCACAAAAATATTATTTTCATCATAGAACTGTAAAAGGTTAACCTCGATAAAAAATAAAAATAAAAATAACTGGAACTCACCAGATATCACAGAATCTATGATAAGCTGGACACAGTTGGAGAGCAGATCTGCATTCTCCATGGCCGCAAGAGATAGATAAGATGACATATTTCGGCTAAGTTCCTTATTACCCTTATGAAGGAACTTCACAGCAACTGGAAGAGCCAGGCGCATCACTTCCTTCTGACTATAATTCTGCAAAGAGGTGCAACATTGTGATTTGTAAAAATTTCACTACAGAAGAGAATTCTAAGAAATACATGGACAGAGGTTCTCATACAAGAAAGAGGCAGGAGATAATGTCAGAAGCAATCTTGGCATGGGGGGGATCCTCCCCTCGAGCAGTTGGTTTCAAATCATGTCGGAGACAGGATTCCAACAGGGTGACAAGGGCAGCTGCATGTTCCACAACCAGGCCTGTCTCCCTGATAGCTGATGTAATCCTAGTCACAGTGATCTCCACAATGCTCTGATCATTGTCATTTGACACATAGCCTGCCTGACCAATGATTTTATGGATGTTCTCCACAATCACAAGGAGATTTTTCACCACAACATTGTCTTCCACCAAGAACAGATCTCCAGCCTAAAAAAAAAAAAATTAAACCATGCTTTACACTTGTCTCATGATATTGCCCTACAAACTAAAATTATCAATTCTACCTTCCATTGGTACAACCAGACCAGAGTTTTGGATGGGGAGTTTGCTCTACTTGCTGCCCTCCCCACCTTTCCCTTTGGTCATTCACAGAGCATAGCAGTCAGACTTCAAAAACATTTATTTATTTGATAATTGCAAAATTGATTCAGAGATCAATTTGCCTAAGATATAAAATACATTTTAAAGGCTTTAATCAAACATAATATGTTTTATTCTGAAGGAGCTAAAAATTATAAAGCCCTGTTTTTATAAGCTGATGCAGAGGGGGGATTGTGGCTTACACCCACACTCCAAACACTGTTATATAAGTTCCCAATATGGCTTACCTACTTCAGGAATTATCTGTAGGTAACCTTGCATTGTAATCACCAGAAACAGGGGCATTCCATTATAGCAAGCCCTACATTATACAGTCTGTCCAGAACCAGTGGCAAAGAGTTAGACATTCTAGTAGGTGTTCAAGGGAATACAAAGTGAAGAGAAAAATAATGAAATAATGAAAGAGTACAGTAGAAACCAATAGATTCTTGTAATCTTACATCATCATCAAATGAGCCAATTCCATTGGCTTGTACCTCACAGATATGTCAGCTAATGAAAAATTTAAAACCATTCCTCTAAGCATATTCAAATAATCTTACTTGAACAACTTGAATTTTGATGATGCTGGATCATCTTACTTAGTACATCTGGTCCCAGCTGAAAATGAAATTCTTTGGCTTGATCAAGGGAATTCGAATCCTGACAATTAGAAGGTGAGAGATGATGACTAAAACATTTTTAATGTTTGATAATTGTTTAAAAAAATTATGTCTCTGCAAAAGAGTGAATTTCATATTAGGTACAGCTCTGTGCAGATTGAAAGTTTTCTCTGCAGAACTGTCCTTTACTATAGATATAACTAATCACCCACATAGGATGCAGACTTAGTTCTCATTGTCCATTCTTCTGGTCTCTGGAGTTTTCAGATGGATGGCACAGGCACTGACACAAATAGTAAATGTAACAGAATGAATGAGAAATAATGAGTTTTCAGCATATTGATAGATTGATACTAGATCTCAAATTCTGCTAGCTCTCCCCATTGCTTGCTGTTTTTGAAATATGGCTTATGTGCTAAGTCCATTTCAAATGTTTATTTATAATAACTCAATTTAAAAACTCATCTTAATTCAGACATTAGCATGTTTCTCATTCATGCCAGAAAACATGGAGATTTTTTAGCCCTGTCTGTATGGAACACAGCATAAACCTATACACACTTGTTTATTTTATTTTTTAAAATTCTAAGTCACATAACTGTAGTCATTTTTCTCTTGGAAGTCCCTGAGAAAACCAGGATGAACTGGATGGATAGCAAAGAGATGGATTAATCCTCAAGGTGTCATGGCACTTCAAGATTTAAGATTTTGCTAAGACAATCAGCTGAAGCAACAGCTACTAACTAAAGTATTTCCTGTATGTTTTGTTTGATTACCTGCACCAGTACTGTATATGTGAAAATTGTGATGGATATAAATTCATTCATTTCCTTTTTTAAGTCTGCAATATCTGATGTAAAAAGAACCCTGACACCAAACCCCTTGAACTATCAATGGTTATAACACTGTTATGTTCCAACACAAAATGACTTACCTTAGAGAGGTCCTTCTTCTCCAGTACATCAGCAAGCAGTCCTGATAGTGACATGACTGGAGTTTGAGATTGTCTCATACTTTTGTCATAAAAAGAGGAGAATGTGCACTCTCCCTCTTCATGGTAAGACTTAGTTCAGCCCTGATTGGCTCCAGACTAGTTCACAATGCCAAGCGATTCCTTACAGGAAGGCCAATCATCCTTGAGACTCATCTGTTCCTGCATTTGGCACGAAAAAAGCAGACAACTCTCTCAAGTATAGATTTACTTGGTCTAAAAAAATCACCTACCCTGATGTAACCTAAAATGTAAACAGTATCAGTAAAATGCCCATCTGGGTATGGGCCAGCTGGTACTATGCTGATAATGACATAAATCTTCACCGATCCTCATTTTGGGTCCTCATCTTTTTTTATATACGTGAGTGACACCTAAAAGTTGATAATAGAAGATCTTGAATTATATGCACTGACTCAAATGTTTTCTTATATTACATTTATTCAGAGCTTGCATTTTGAGCTGTTGATGTGAAAAAAATCATGTAGAATAGAGCAAATGAACTAAGAATGAGTGTTAAAAATTGTAATAATGTACACAATGGGAAAAATTAAGAGCAAACTAATTGGTAGTATGCATAGATTGAGTCTTCTATGCATACTACCACATATTTCAAATTTTACAAGAGGAAAACATATAGGAAGAAAAACATATAGGGTAATACCTAACAGACATCTATATTCTGACAAACACAAGTACCGGATATGATAAAAAATATCAATTACCAATAGAGTGATGACACTTAATTTCATAGTCACTTCCAAGAGACATCAGCAACATGCTAATTCATCAACATGTGATGACAGACTTATGAGTACAAGGCATTATATCATACTAGCAAATGAAACAATATATAATAAAAAAATTAGGATTATGAGCATCATCTGACTAGAGGTATTACACAAGAGCTTTACCATCATGAAGAATCCTTTAGATAAATTAATTCAGTATCAGATATCTCAAATACACTGCCTAGACAGTCAAGACACAAATGTCAAAAACATCAAATTAATTGGGACCAATTTCCATCACAACAAAATAGTGATAGATTCAAAAACAGGTAAGCGTGAAATAATCAGAATAAATGTAAAACTATCAGATAAAAACTTAACTCATGGAAGATATAGAGTATCACATGAATTGCTGGAGCACATTAATAACAAGAACAACAAATTTTAATATCAAATTATTTCAATTGCCAAGGAATAGAATTTAAATACAGGAACAAGTCTCTGCTTAATAATATTTACTTTGATTTCAATACCAAAACTGATTAATTTTCTCTGCTGCCACATTTCCTCTTTCTTAGGGCCTTTTTCCCGACTGCTTAAGATTGCATTGCAAATAAAAAGCACGCATTCCATCATACACTGAAGTTAAATAATTATCCGACTGAGTCTTGTCAATTAATCCTATGAGTTCTGTTCATTCTACCCATGTAGGATGAAAATAATTATATTTGGAGGCCTCCATAGGACGAGGTATGTAACCGAGGCGTAGGGGTGGAGGCCACAGGCACACGGAAGAGTGAGTCGATGCTCGCGGCCATGCCGCTATGCTAGTGTCGCCGAGTGCAAGCTTACCCTGACAGTACAAAAGCAGTTCATTGGGTGAAGAAAAAATAACATTAAGTCTGCATATAAAGTCAAAATATTGCTGGGGGGTCCTGCTTTGGAAAAATTCAATACTTTTGCAATTACGATCCGATGGAGACTTGGACTATGTCCTGTCTGCAGCTTTGAGATCTTGCAACTGTCTTCCTGAATGCTGCCCTCCCAGGTACTCCACGTGAGGCGAGTGCAGTGATTTTACAGTAATATTGTGCCTTGCCGTGCCGTCGTGGACCGGGAACATAGACCTACGAATATCAGGACTGTGGGACAGAGTGATGACGCTTTCCAATTCCTGAGGAGGAATTATAGATGAACATATCATGTCAAGAAATAAGGATGTGCTACAGCTGTACAAAGCACTTCTACGATATGGTGATCATTTGAAATTCACAGATAAGCAGTTCTTCTTCAGAAGAGTCAGGGAGGAATTTGAGAAGAACAGAGAAGCCACTGCAGCAGATGTAGAGTTTCTCAAGAAAGTGAGGTGACAAGGTCTTGGCCTATAGAAGTGTAGCTCTTTTGAATTGGCTCTACTTCTGTTCATTCCCCACATTATATAGGGGTTTAACATGCCTTACCTTCAAGAGTTGAGATTTAGCCCCTTGGGCCGATTCCATGTACTCAGTACTGTCATATATAAATTGTCATAGCTTTGCCATCTGTTCCCCAATTTTGGTACTCTTTGGGTGGCTGTTCTAGCTGTGATATTGAGGAAAAGTCATAGCATAAATGTATCCTTGTCTTATCCCAGGTAACTCAACATTGAATCAATATGGATTGGAAGGGGACTGAGTGTGCGAATGTTGAGAGTTGAAGGGGAACATTGTTTCAATGTTGAGTGAATGTTGTTACATCACATTGTGGAATCCAATTGGGGAATATTTGCATACATTTCTTGGATATGGCATCATAGGCAACCCCTCTCAAAATTATGACGATTTGGGCCTCTCACATCGGTTTTCGGAGTGCTATTAACTTATCACCATATGGTTTCAATGTTGAAAAATGTTAATCCTCAACTTTGGAGTTGCATGTCAATTGTTACGTTTTGGAACTTGACCATAGGAAAATTGGGAATGGTTCATATCTTTTGTTTTCAAATTCATAAATTATCACTGAGTGGGCTTGCATCCTTTTATAGCTGATGTTGATTCAACATTGTAAGAATGTTTCTGTATCCTGGACTGCTCGTATATGACAAGCAACATTGGATATTTAAAAATGTTTATTGGATAATTACAAAATGTAAAAACATTGATTGAATGTGGATTAAGTGTGCAAATGTTGAGGGTTGAAGGTGAACATTGAATCGATGTTTTGTGATACCAGAATAGTGGGACATCTGTGTTCATAATCAAGCACCAAGAGCCCTCACTAGATGTTACCCATGTTTCCCTGCTGCCTCCTAATGCAATTACATATCTGTCATCCTGCATAAAAGCATTTTCTTCCCCCCCTTCCTCATTTTATTATGTAATTAATGAACATATATATTAGAGAAATGTGGAATTATGATGTTCTGATTGCAGTATCTGATTCTGAAACAGATTAAATATTCAGGTTTAGCATGGGCATTTAGAAGTCTATGTGCTTAAGGACATATAGAGCACTCCTAACATTATACTCAAGTGACCCAAATTTGAACATTGCAAGAGGAAGCTGAGAGAATATTTTCTCATTCTGTAATAATATAGGCACTCAATGTCCCAGTGCTGTTTGCAGAACTGAAGAGGACACATCCTCTTAACCTTTCCAGTACTCCACTTTCTGGGTTTTGACCTATAGGAACTGAAGAGGATTTACCCTGCTCAGTTTGTATAGTTCATTGTCATGTCATATGATTCATTATGTTGAATTTCCCACTATTTAATTCATGGAGGAATTCATCATCATCATTCATCAAGGAATGTTGATGCAATGTGGGAATGATATTGAATGAGTGTTACCATCAATATTGTTTCAGCATTCAAAATGGGGATGTGAAGCATTGTTTCAATGTTGTTTCCACATGGATGTGTTACCTGGTATGCCTGGGTATTAAAATTTAAAAAAAGTTTTGTTCCCTTGTATCCCAATGAACTAACCAGTTTTAATACCAGTTCAAATTCATGTTTCTACAATACATATATATTGTAATTGCCAGTGCAACAAATACATTCTTATTCTTTTTCAGAAGGCAAAGGAAGCATTAATCAGGTGTCCCACTTTCGCAACACAGAAATCTGGTCACCTTAAGCATGTAGGACTCAAAAAATATGGCCTGACACCAATGGATTCCATAACAAAAAGCAATAATGAATTGATTGTACAAAGAAATTCTTCATACATTGACAATAAGACAGTATATAACTTACCACATGGACAAGGCAAGACATAACATTCAAGTGCAACTATTCTACTGCACCACTGGGTCCACAACATACTAAACAAGACATAAACTTATTTTCTCTTGCAAGGTCTGAAAATGAAGTTGAGCAAGGTATCAAAGGTCAGCCAATGAGAGATTATTTCTTGTGTGCATCTTTCAGTATAATTCAAGTATTTTTTAAGAATAGGAGGTATTTTAGTAGTTTTTAAAGAATGAAAGTTTTCTTCAGTAATAGATTTTCTTATTCTTGCCACAGAAGGGGACAAAATTCCTGGAATTAAAGCGTCTGATATGAAGGCAGTGATGAGGAGGCTTACTATTGCTGGAGTGCAATCTTTCTGGAAGTGTCAACAGTCATGTCTACGAAGCTTCTCCCAAGTACAGCAGCTTCCACCTCTGAAGGAAGAGGAAATTGAAGAGAAGTTTGTGAAAGGGAATGGGCCAGGTGGACAAAGTGTCAACAAGACTGTAAATTGTGTTCACCTCAAACATACACCAACAGGTGAGCTGAGTTACCCATTATTACAAGGTGATTCATATTTCAAGGTGATCACCTTTTTTTTTTAATATATAGAGGCTCTATCTTCATGCCCATCGGAGCAGACTATTCAAATATATATATTTTTGGAAAGCCCTGGATGAGATCTTTCAATTGAGCCCAATTTTTGCATGTTGATGAAGTTAGGTACATTTGTCTGAAGTCCAGACTCTTTTTAAAATGTATTTAAAGCAAGTTTTCAATCTTTGCATACAAGTCCCAAAATAATGCTGAAGTAATGAAATATAGCACTCACATCATAAGTAAATGTCATCCACACAATGGCTCAACTCTCAACAGCTTTGAGAAAGATCTCAAAGTCATGTATTGTTGTATAGAGTATTTTGGCTTGTTTTGACAACATTTCCTGGCAAGAAATAAAAGCTTTCCTACATGGCAAGAGAGTGTGCAGAAGTGTTCAATTTGAAGATATGTGATCAAACAGTTGGCCTTTGGGTCCACTTAAGTATGTGTTCAGCTTTTGTTGACTTGAGAGCTCAAGGGTAGTCTGTGAGCTGGATGAAGAATTGGTCAAGCATTATAATAAGGTATTTGAAAACCTCTTTTGAGGCCCTTTTTAAGATAGGGTTCAAGCTTCAGAGAATAGAATATATATCTTTGTCCAGATGAAATATTTTAAAATAAAAATAGACTCAATCAAAATATCTGATCCAGGGCTTTCCAAATATATATATATTTGCAGTGTTTGCTTCACTAGGTGCAAAGATACAGCCTATAGGGAAAAAAAAAGACTTACTATGGACCACCCTGAACCTCATTCACACACTTGAAGGTATTCCCCTAATAATTTTTGGCCTCATAAAATTATGGATTAAGTTTGCCCATGTCCTATGGCTTTGAACATTGTTTTAGGAAATGGACAAGTATTCCATGAAAATGATGTTGAATTGGCATTACTTCAAAGCAGGCTGGATCATTGTGTTTTACTTTCAACTTCATTTCTTGGTCCTGTAAAAAAAAAAAATTGAGAAACATTGTCATGCTAGGTATTGTGGTGAAGTGTCATCAGAGTCGTCTGCTCCACGAGAACCGGAAGCTTGCTAGACAGCTCCTCAGAGAGAAGTTGGATGACTTCTACAATGGTGAAATGAGTGGAAGAAATCAAAGGAAAAAGCTACTGCTTGAGAAGTTCCAGCGAAGAGAAGACAAAGCTTCAAAGCTTCGAGATATGAAGGAACAGTGGAAAAATCATGAAAATGGATCCACAATGCAGTGTTGAATTAGTAAATTTATGCAGACAATATTTACAGTGCTACAAAGTCTGAATATACGTTCACTTTTGGTGCAGAAGTTGAAGATGAGTACAAGATGTAGCCAAATAGTTCAGATAGCAGATAGGTGTCAACTGAATGCAGTTGTACAGCAAGTGAAAGGTTGTCGTGGCAATTCTGGAAATTGCTCTTGTTTACAAAAGGAACCTTGTAATATACCACAAAAAGTAAAAGAAAAAAACTATGGAGGCCAGGAAGGGAAAACTTGCTCATCTGCACACATTTTGAGCCTCAAGTCTTTGTACCTCTTCCATGGCTCTTATCCCAATTGTTCCCTGTGCCCTGTCTTATTTCCAGGATTCTATTAAATTTTTCCTGACAGGTTTCCACCTGGTTTTTTTTTTTTGGGGGGGGGAGGGGGATGTTATATTTCTTAGGTCGTAAATTGATCATTCCCTGAAATTTCATGAACATTTGTTAACCGTAACATTCAAATATAATCACAAAGGAGGAAAGAGTTCTACTGATGGGAAATGCGTCCTTATCAGGAGACACCATTATGGCTTGAGGGCGTTAAGGGGACTTTATAGCCAGGAAGTGTCCAGATAACGTTGAAATGACTGATAGAATCGTCCAGTTATTCACACCAGTCCAAGAAACGCATAATTTACTTGTAGAAAGCTATTGCACGACAGTATACAAAATAAATATAAATTCTACTATATCAACATGCAACCAATACACCGCACACATGGTGGCACTAGCATTTCGCGAAAAAAAATCCCTTACCCTGAGTTATGAATGCTCTACCGCGATTGAACCTCCGCAGGTGAGTGAAAAGACTGACAAAGTTGGAAACTGTTTCACGGTTTTGCCATCATAAAAACGGGGGAAAAATGAAAAATGGTATTCGAAGGTTTAAATTACCCATATGATGACGATGAGGTCTACGATCAGCTCATCAGACACTGTCAGTCATTGGTCGACATAACAGCCCTATGTTTGAAACCGCGAAATTTTTACGAAGAAAACTCAGAAGAGAGTTTTTGTTGAGGCATTTTAGCTACAAAAGAACGACGAGTGTACAAAGCACGTGGGTTCCTGACAGGAGGAGCGCCTTTTTAAAACAAATTAAATGGTCTCTTCGTGCTGGAAATTCTCAAAAAACTTATTCACGGTTGTTGTCAATATGTGACAATACTTTTACTAAGAAAATTTTTTTAAACATAAATGGTTCATTTTCATCAAGCCATAACTGCCAGTTGGACGATCAATCATCGGTTTAATGAGACGGATAAGGCTGCTCCTGGACGCACAAACAATCAAACTAGGATTGATTGTGGAAGTAATGACGCAAAGCTCACTTTCAGCATCCAGACGACAACGATATTTCGTATTCATTGTAGCTGCAGGAAAATCAGTTTCGTACTACTGTAGTAAGATGAGGCAGTTGAGAGAAGGATTTCTATCGCCCTGATAGGGAACTGCAGGTTCTCTTCGAAGCTAAGCCAAATGTTCAGTGGGGATTTTAATGTAAAGGACTGTCTGAGATGATGAGAGCAATATTTTTTATTGTATTGGGACATTTTGCGCCACCTGAGGGGCCAATCTCTTGAATCTCTCGCTTGGCTTTTCAAATATTTATTCATAGAAAACCGGTGTACCAATTCCGCATTCTTAACATACGCATTCAAGACACCGTCCCTTGGGACGCACAATCCAAAGCCGGGGTGTAGGACTAATAAAGGTTAAAAGGGGGAAGTACACCTACTCGGACCGACGAAATGCGAAAGCAAATTGTGGAAAGCCAATGACACGATCTGAGCGTTGTTCATACCGGCGCACAGTGGTCCAGAGTGAGTGGAAACCTGGCCGAAAATGCCTGACTCCCTTTTGTCGACCTAGGGGGTGGATTCAGTAAGATCAGCAAAATATTTGTCTTATACTGATACGATTTTGCCTACATCCGACGTTTCAAAACATCACCCTCTTCCTTTTTCCGAATTTTCGAGGTAATCGCCGTATCTTCGAAATTATTCATTTCAGCCCATTGGTGTTTAGTACCGTTGAAAAAGTCTCGTTCAAAACGATTAAATGGTGTCATGATGGCCTTCATTTAAAGCCTGTGCGATGTTTCGAGGGGATTCTCTCAAGAGTTCGCTCCATATTGTCTAGTCTGGGTGAGTATTGGTAATATATTCACACGTTGCCGAGGCACATTTCCAGGACGTCGGTCTTCAGTAGTGCATACTCGCAATCGGGAGAATATGCCCCTCCGAGTTAGATTTTCTGGACTTAGGGATAGAGTTAAAAAAAAAAGGTCATTCTGAGTATACTCGCGGATTCTCGCAGATAATTGGGGGCCACATGTCTACACATAGTGCGGGAGTATGCTTATGCCTTTTTAGTTACGGCCATCCACGGCCGTCTTTAAGAAAATCGAGGCTGAAAACTAAGTAGGCTAAATTTACGGTCCATCATGGAGATTTCTGTTCCTCGACGTTAACATAATGGTTTGGAGGGACCAACACTCACTTGCCTGACCTTCAGCCATTGTTGTTCAATGTGAGATCAAAGCACATTCACGACAATCGATAATCAGTGCAATAATCAATAAAACATTCTCAGTTCACCGAGTGCTGGTGAATCTCCCCTATTTTTTTTGCTTTGGAACGGTCCTATTCCTAAGAGTTGCGGGACGCAATGTTGCTTTGTCGGCGTTGCCATGCACTTTTGGACATCTCAGGACGAGACAGGTTGAATTAAAGAAATTTTTGAAAAAATAACTATATTTTCGGCCAGGTCTTCATTCGCTCTGGCCCACTGTGCGCCGTTGTCGTGATTCAGGTTATGGGAGAGCGCCGATAGAGGCGAAGACCCATTGGAAAAGTGAAAAGTGAAAAATAAGTACAGGATGTCCCGGTCTTGGGGATTGCTTTTAATTGCTATTTCACTCCTGCAGAAAGAGCCAGAACTACGAGTAGGCCTACATCGTCATGTATTCCAAGAGCAAATGCGGCAGGAGTCGCCTCCCCTCTCGTTATCCTGCTACTCAGCTGAGAAGGAATCTGTACATTTTTCGTAAAAAGATAAATAAATAATGCACATAAGGCATAATTTTTTAGAAATGCATATTAGTTTCATTCAAAAATGTGTTTGCTTCAACGTCCAAGCCCAGTCGCACCCTTCCCTCTAAGGGTCGCACCCCCCAGTTGGAGAACTGCTGCCTCAAGGGAGCATGAGCAAGACCAAGGACTCACGTAGAGCACGGAAGAAAAGCTTCAGCCAGCCTCTGAATAGGGTCCATCGATGATCATTCAACTCCTTTCAGGATATGAAACGTGAGATAGGAGTTGAATGACCATTAGACTCCGATCTCACGGTTCTCCAATTGCTACTTAGGCAGCCGGCTACAAGTTCTGCAATCGTACGGCATCCCGTGCTACGTGCATGGCATGCTCAATACGGGTATAGGAATAAATTTTCCGGTCGGAATTACCCAAATCACGTGATGTCCTCTCTTTTCTTCGCACGACTCTGTTATGCCATTGTAACAATTTGCTTCGTAACAAGTCAGGACCGAAAGGCATTCGATTTGCAGGATCAGGATCAGGACAGGCACGGGGGGACGAGACCGCGAACAAAAAGGGTCGGGGCGTAGGATCCTTTCCCATGATCATGGAAAATGAGATTGCGAGTTCCGGGCAATCCAAGCACGTCACAACGTTAGTCATACTGGAGCTTGTCTAGTTCCATTTCCGTAGCAGGCGAGACATAAATGAAATACCATGGAAAGAGACGAGGCCATATCGTCTTTTTTTCAAGATGTTCGGTGCGTAGCAGCGGGAATCTAATCGTAACTCAGTGGGGCGGGGGGGGGGGGGGGGGGAGAAAGAAGAACAGGGAAGATTATTTCCGCCAGACATCATAGAACCATTAGTGCAAAGGGACACCTGTAGCATTACGTGTCAGAGCTGCCAAATGATCCTCCAGTGCTTCAACCATCGCACTCCTGCTACATTTCTAGCACGCCATTAGGAACCTATTGCCAGACTTAGGTCAATTACTGTGGCATTGCAATTGATAAACATTACGATTAAGCTCCACAGATGAATTTTGATGTCAATTGTGATTAACGATCCGAACTAAAAAATGTTTCAGTCAAGATTACGACGAATGGACGACTAACTGTAATTAATAACAATCCGATTACGTAATCAGATTGATTTCGACCCATGCCTTATCGGTACAGGAGACTTAACGTTTGGAGTGGTGCACCGTTGAATTGAGCCAAGAGCTACTCTTGCACCCAGAGATGCTTGTCTATCTTTTTTCGCAGTGGCATTATGGCAATCAACCTGAGAAGAATGCCTGCTGTAATAATTCAGAACCAGTCCGAAATGGTATTGTTACGGCGGGGAACTTCGGGAGTCGGACGGCATGAGAGGACGAAAGAACCCAAGGAACGGCCGGGAATCGAACCCGGGCCTCCTGATTGCCGGTCAGGCGTGCTACCACTACACCACCGAACCCTGCACATTCAGTCGACCCTCTCAATGCCATCCTTATCCGTCACAATATTGTTGGAAGGTTGAAGAAAAGCTTGGTTATACTGTAGTTTCGGCTGTCCAATCCGGACGCAATCTGATTCTCGAAACGTGCTTAATCATATCTAACCTTTATTTAAATAAGAAAAACCTGGAAAGACTGCCGCTCCACAGATGAAATCAACTTTTGTTCTTTTTCTCTCCCTGCCCTAGTTTCCTGGAAACGTTGCCATATTTCCTGGAAACGTTGCCTTCATCGGATGTAACCGTTGAACCATACATCTTGCCTATATTGCCTGGTTGCTCCACTTTGAAGCTGAGGCCTTCAGAGCAGAGTGTCTATTCATCATGGATGAGATCATTGGTCGATGTCGAGTCACTCCCTCCCTCCCATGCCGATGAACAAAGGGCATAAAAAAAGAGCATATCGCCTGCGCATGAAGAATGGCGGAAGTGCCTCTGAGGATACTTTTCGTTAGACGAAAAATACGTGTGAAAAT
Organism: Darwinula stevensoni; assembly: GCA_905338385.1. NCBI lineage: Eukaryota > Metazoa > Arthropoda > Ostracoda > Podocopida > Darwinulidae > Darwinula > Darwinula stevensoni. The sequence continues at coordinate 167,455 of CAJPEV010000060.1, forward strand.
ACTTGTAATAGTCATCATTAGCGGCATACTGCACTTTTCTTGCCAAGCTTTCAATCCTTCAAACAGCCGGGACTGTTAGTGAAGAACCGTTACAAATATTTTCAGAGGTTATTGTCGTCTACTGAAAGGTAATCTCAGAGGCACTTACGTCCTTCTCGCATAACATAGTAAGAGAACATATTCTTCTCTGTTGAGTTCCCACTCCAAGAATTATAATGATCCTCCGCTGTCGCTAGCGAATATTTAGTCATGAGGGACTCTCCGTCGAATGTCGGTAGACCCTTCAAAACTTCTCTTGCATCGCTGAAATGGTTTCATCGGTTATTTTTCCGCCATGGAATCTCCCGATGCTTCCAACGCTGAGCTGCGTTTACTGAGGTCTTTCGATTCTGCCTTTGTTCCTTTCGCTGCGAGGTCAAGAGGTGTAGGCATATTCCTTTCAAGATCTGTTAGGTTGAGAATGTTTAAATTGAATACCTCGGCCTCTATCTCGACAACTTTACTCAATCTAGCAACCTTTATTCATGAAGGTGGATGTCATTAGGACCAAATCGATTAAAGGAATCTTGAAAATTTACACTTCGTGGCTTTTTGAACACACCTCGTACTCCCAAGTCCCAACTTAAATACTGGTTGACACTAGTTGACATTAGGAAGTAGCCAAATTGCAACAGGGATTAACCTAGGAAAGTTTCGTACATCGTGATGACTTTCCGCTTTTCTTGGATGTTATCGTGAGACAAACAGTAGTCAGTAGATCTGGAATCAGCTGGATGGTTCCGCCTGGGAGGATTTATAAACAGGACATCCCTCCAGCTGGTGGATTTTCCCCTAGAGGAACATCCACCTCAGGGAGAAGGTATTTCTTTCAAGTATCTCTCCTTCATGTTCTTGCAATCTCTTTTTTTTTTCATTGCCGTTACTCTGTCAATATTGATGCCTTCGTCACTGTCAGGTAGAGCTGGATAGAAATCGATATTCCATCTTCCCCCATTATCCTTTAAAAGTACAGTATCCAAAATTGAAAATTGATGAAAATAGATGGTTTTCACGCACAAGTTCTTGTTGAATCATTCGAATAAATATTTGAAGAACTTAACCTACTTCAAAGTTTTCCCTCGCCTCTTTCGAAAGTGCGTCATTATTCGTTATGCTGGACTGATAGCGAACGTAAAAGTTAATCAAAGTCGAAAAAAATACGCAAAGCAAACCCAGGGAAATAGAAAGCCGCCTTTCAATATTTTTTAAACTGTCGGAGACAAGAGGATAATATAACAGGTAGATAAAGCTTGTAACGTCGAAGGAGTACCAACTACAGCAAAGTCAGTTATGCATTGCACGATATCATCTACAAACCCTCCTCACGCCTTCATGTAGTCTCTCTACGTTATCAACAAAGGATCGGTTAACGACAAAGACTAGAAGAGAACTGACAGCTCTGGTTGGTAACATGATACCCCTACATAGGCTAAGCAATTTCATGCGTCTCGAGGTCGAGATTCAGAATGGCCATGCCTTTCTCCTTGTGAGCAATATTTTAATGCAAAAATCCCCATTAGAAATCGTTTTTGGCACCAGTAAGGCATTGAACGAACCAACCAAGGCCGGATTACGAAGTTTCGAGGTCAGAGGCTAGTAGATTCTGGAGGCTAACCCTCCCAGCTACTTTATGTAAATATTTAACATTTTTTAAATTTCCTTCAGGGGCCCTCCTGGAAGAGTGGGACCTGGGGCATCAGCTCCATTTGCTCCCCCCCCCTTAATCCGGCCCTGGAACCAACAATGTATCTCGTCCATATTTACCTGCATACCATTTTCACAACGACGAAAATGTTTATTTCGTCAATATCAGACAACCGAAGGGTGAGACAGATATACAGGACTAGGCTATTACTGGTTTCTTTCTCTTTCTTTCGGGATATGTGGACCACAAATAAAGGGAAATATGGTGAAGTTAAATTTTTTAGGAGACCCCTCATTAATGAATTCAGGCATTCCATGGCTTCCGGTTTCATGCAAGATTGGAATATGAATCCAATATAGTTCAGCGGAGGACGTGGACGTGATCTTGTCCGGCGTGGAGAGGGACAAGAACGGAAGGGTCGTAAGTGCGAAGGCCATAATGAGTATCTACATGCTCAAGGACAGGGCGAACACCACCAACATAAAGGGCGAAAGAGTAAGTCACTTAAAAGTTCTAGAACTTGCTCGATTTGTAAGACTTGTAATTCCATCCTTCAGTCACGATCATGCACCATAAGATTCTCGCATTCATTCATGGAACATCGACAGGAACACTTACAATGGCGGTTATATGCTTAAATACAAACAATTGCCGACATTTCGCGACCGGTGATCGGTCACTTAACAACATTGGACGTTAATGATTAGTAACGCACTATGATGGCCATTCATCGAGGAATTCAAGAAGGTATCAACTATGCTGATCGCATCATTAATAGCGGAGATTTTGCCAAATAAACGCAGTCAGTACAGAAATGGTGCGGCCATATTTTTAAATACAAACGTGAAAGTGGAATTTGGAAACGAGTTTCGAGCTATGTGCGTGTTCAGCTGATAAAACTAGATAGAGGTGTTCCTTGTCATCCACATTAAATCGTCCATCACGTGGTCGAAGATGGCACGAGCGAAGTGCATCACACCAGCCCAACGTGCCCAAGTTCAAGTACTTCGACGGCACGCGCAATTGCCAGCGAACTATCGTTATCAATTGGTGCGGTCCAAAATGCTCTGAAGCATATCGAGAAGTGTGGCATCCTTGACAACGTTCTACGAGCAACAAAGAAGCGCAAAAGCACGCCCAAGTTGGATCGTATGATTCATCGACTATCTGAAGCTGATCGACACAAGACCGCCGTCGCTATCCATGCAGAGATGAAAACCAATCCAATTACAATCTGAGCATCAGAACAGTGCGTCGAAGACTGCAAGAGTTTGGTTTGAATGGCCGCGTTTCACGCAAGAAGCCATTCATCTCTGCAAAAAATCGCAGAGCACGTCTTTCTTTTGCCCGCAAGTATCTGTCCTGGACCGAGAAGGTCTGGCACAAGGTACTTTTCACAGACGAATCGAAGTTCAACCGGTTTGGATCAGATGGTCGCTCGTACATTCGTCGTCGCCCGGGCGAGGAAGCCCTGCCAAAGTGCACGCAAGCGACGGTCAAGGGAACCCCCCCCCCCCCCCCCCCCCCCCCCCCCCCTTCCTCTGGAACCGAACGACTGGTTAGGGGTATTCGATATTCGTTCATCACCCCACATGCTGTATTAGCCAATCGGTCTTCTACGATCTGGTAAAGAGAAACTCGAGGTTTCAGCAACAGTGACTGAGCGAAAAAGTTACTTATAACAGATTTCCAGTCACATTTTATACCCCAATTTAATTTCCTTCACGAATGAGGGTGTAATAGCTTGGCATAATATATGCTCAGGGATTGGCTTTTATTCCCTTTTTTGTTACTCCTCGTCATTAGTGTCAGAAGACAGTCAAATGCCAATCGAGAGATATGCTGTCTTCGTGTTGTGGACTAGTTTGCTCAACGATCGAAGCCCCATATCCCCTATCTAGAACCTCATTTGGAGACGAGAGATTAATGACCCATACATCTTCCTGGCTTCCCACATAAATGCGAAATGGGTTAATATTGACGAAAGGAAGGTTTGCACGTGATGCAGCAGATGTAGACGGAAAGGAGTCGCAAAACCGTTGTCTTCCTTCCTATTGAGATCGACCTGGTATTCAATACATGGATACGAGGAGTGTGAGAATGTAACACGCTATAGCAACAGGAAACACTCCCAATCGGTCACTTTAATAGAAAGGGGAAACTAACGTTTTGAAGGTACTCAGCCTGCTCCTGCAGGGAATGAACAATTTGGGTTAGAAATTTTTTCCCGAAGTTTGAAGATACTTTATTCTCTGAAGGAGGCTTTGCACCTCCGAAACGTCGGTTTTCCTCTATTAAAATTATTGATTTGCAGCTAACTTCATGGAAGTCTAAACCGCATAAACAGCTAAGCATTCTCATCACTCCTCTGGGCACAACTTTGTGAGATGTTGTATCCCAGTGTATCGAATATCTAAAATCAAGGGTTTCTGCAATTTCCTCATAAATTCTCGGCTTTAGCTCCTTGGTCCATACACTTTTTGAGTTGAAGGCCACTGTGACATATCTGCCTGGAGTAAGCCGCACTGAAAATACCAACATTTTTGCAAATATAAACGTCAATTATTAGAACTGGAAGGAAATGGAAACGATCCAAGTATAAGTAAGTATCCAATACTTACCACTATTCGCAGAGTTGTGGCGTGGAACTGTTCACGCATCCCGAGAATCCGCTCGATGTTCAGCTCTTTCTTGGATAATGCGAGGCAAAGAAGATGATTCATGTGCTGGGCTGGTCAGTTTGAAGCGATACTTGTTCTTCATGAAGTCAATTTCGATAATGTTGACTCCCATAAGTATATTGACGGGAAGAGTCTATCGCACATATTGGAGCTAACCCGAGAGTTTCTTCTGTGGCATTAGGCTCCAGAACTCTGTCCCAGCAAAAAGTTCCAGGTAGAAACAGCAAGCATTCCATCTGTATATGTGAGTCACTTCCAGCAGGAACTGCGGGATTTCCAGCCAAACTACTTGTAAATTGGGGTGCTGTTTCCAGCCGGAACGAGCCAGCAGGATCTAGCAAGAATTTCGTGTATTCTGCTGGATCTCAGCTTTTCCAGTCGGAAGGTTCCTGCTCTTTAATTCCCAATTGGAACCTGTGACGGCAATCCAGCTGCCGGAAAAGTCCATCACAAACCGAGTAAAACCAGTAACCAGTTCCAAACTAGAACTTTTTGCCGGGGCATACTTCCTCGGGCGCTTGTCTCGGAAGACTCCTTTCATTTCCGAGTCTTATCTGAAAGTCAGTTCGTTCAGGAGGTCATGGCGATTCGAATCTAGCAGTTCATGCCCCTTTGCCTCTGCTGGGGACGTTTTTCCTGGGCTCTCATTAATACAGAACCCACACCGAATGTCCTGAAGGCTAGAATTCATTTTCTCTCGAAGCTCACGAAAAGTGGGTGACGCGATCTACCGTATATGCAGTCTCAGCATTTTGGGAAATCATTTCATGTAAAGAAAATTTATTAAATCATTTTCAGACAGTTCCCATTCTTACACCTTCTGCTTTTCCCGAAATGGAAACACTTTCATAGGCATCCGACTCGAACTTTTCTTCCCGCAGGTCAGTTTGCAGGGCATTCAACGATCCAGTCTAATCGGTTAGGAATGCTACTTTTCCTCGGCCGCTCAAATTGGTCTATTTCATTATATTTTTACCTCCTTTCTTCGAGGAAGAATCTGATTCTGCGTCGAAGTTGGAATAAGTAATCAAGGACTTTTCCCGGACTCCACAGTAGTAAAGCACATCGCCATATTGAGCAATGAGTTCGGCTAGAACGATTGGGAGAAGGCGGTGGTTCTGTTCGCGCTCGAATCAAGACTCGACTTTTTCACGACTTGCACTAATTTGGCTTTTTCAACATCTGCTGCAAGGTTTTCCCGATGCAGAATGCAGTGGTAGCTCTAGATTTCTGACTAACTTAGCTCAGACTAAAGGTGGATTTTTGAACAGAGCACTATCCGATAATGCAGCTTTATTTAAGAGAAAATGCATTATAAATCCGGTAAATAAAGCTGCATTATCGGATAATGCTCTGTTCAAAAATCCACCCTAAGACTTTTCTTCAGCAGAACTTGGCATTTTTTGAAGGGCTTCATGTTTCTCGCCGGCAGGAATGCTATTTCTTATGAAGCTCCTGTAACCTTCCGCTCTTGCAATAATTTGGACGTTAACATTGAGCCCTTCTGAGCAGTGATAGCCCTTTTATGTGACCAAGGGTGGATTTTTGAACAGAGTACTATCCGATAATGCTGCTTTATTTACAGGAAATATAATGTATTTTCCCTGGAATAAAGCTGCATTATCGGATAGTTCTCTGTTCAGAAATCCATCCTGAATCTTTTCCTTGCACATTTTGGAGNTTTTGAACAGAGCACTATCCGATAATGCAGCTTTATTTAAGAGAAAATGCATTATAAATCCGGTAAATAAAGCTGCATTATCGGATAATACTCTGTTCAAAAATCCACCCTAAGACTTTTCTTCAGCAGAACTTGGCATTTTTTGAAGGGCTTCATATTTCTCGCCGGCAGGAATGCTATTTCTTATGAAGCTCCTGTAACCTTCCGCTCTTGCAATAATTTGGACGTTAACATTGAGCCCTTCTGAGCAGTGATAGCCCTTTTATGTGACCAAGGGTGGATTTTTGAACAGAGTACTATCCGATAATGCTGCTTTATTTACAGGAAATATAATGTATTTTCCCTGGAATAAAGCTGCATTATCGGATAGTTCTCTGTTCAGAAATCCATCCTGAATCTTTTCCTTGCACATTTTGGAGCCACAGAGAAAATCACGAGTGAATTTCATCGAGTGGTGCCGATCCAAATTATAACGCTCCAAGGCACGAGCGGCATCTTTGCACAAAATATACAAAGCACTTCCTGTATTCATTCCACGTATGGAAACAATTTCTTCATTCCAACACTAGCTTCTCGTCTTCATGCTCGCCGCTTCTTTTAATTGACTCCAACTGTGTTAGTAGCGAGAAACTACACTGCAGTGATTGACAGCGCACACTGTAATGAAATTGGCAAAAACACACTCGCAAGGTATTGAATGAAGGCTGCGAACCAGTGAATCGCTGTGACCAGCTTTCATGACCTAAGGTCTCCTTCATTGCGTCTCACTATTCTAGCACTCCTTACCTGCAAACCGGAATAGTTTCACACCTCCCTCCCCCTTTCACTCTCCAGCTACAGGATACCGATATCCGGGCGCAAGGTCAAACTTGCCTCATTTGGCTAAAGCGTTTATCACTCAAAGGAATCCAATTTCTGAAAATGTTCAATTTTATTTTCTTAAAATCTGCAACTGGGCCGAACTTTGAATACCGCTGCTTTGCCTGAAACCCACCTCTGGTAAATATTTAAATCCATATCTTCGTGTATCGTACATCTCAAAGCCTAATTAAATAATGACGAAAGCAATTGTCCCAATGCTATTCCGTAACCTACAGCATACCGTAAACGGATGCATGAATTTAGAAAGAGGATGAACACTCCCAGGAGAACTTTCAAGGAAAGGTTCCCTGAAAATGTAAAATGCAAACAAAAAAGACGCCATGTTCAGGAAACAGAAGTCATGGCCATCTGCCACCTTCCTTCATAATAAATCTGTTACTGACGTGGGAGGTACCCAAATATGAAATGTACCAAGCAAATTTGATTCGGACCCCATGGGACGGAAAGCGAGAGCCTCCATGGATGTGATGAACAGAGGATGAGCATTCCCCTCGATTAATTCGCGTCAAGGGAAGGAGAAACACGAAGAAACCAGACGGTGAAGGCCAACAAAGTCTCTTTCTCATCCTTGGCGTGGAAAAAACGACTTTATTTGGAAATGACTTGTGCATTTGATGACCTGTTCATGTAGACGGTTGAGCATGTTCCTCAGCATAGATCGGCCGTTCTATTTATTTATTATCTATTGCGTCAAGTACAATTTGTTCAAGAATGTTTCTGCGATATTGCGCCAAATACACAATTCGAGCAGCTACATGGTGGTTTCCAGCAATGGGAGATGATAGAGAACCTAACCTCTCATCGTCTGATTTGAATGGAGAAAAAAATGAATTGAATGGGAAGGACATCGGAGGATCAATCTTCGGTCAGCCATACAGTTTTCCACGATGAAGACAGCTTCGTTTTTCTGATCCAATCGTTGCATTCGTTTCACCTAGAAAGTTTCCAATAATTTATATAGTGAGATCTCCATTCAGATACTTCAAATGGATAAGTCCATCCATGGGAGAAATCGCATAAATTATAGTAATGTTCCTTCCTCGTTGAGTTCTCAGTTCAGGCTCGTCGAAAATAAAATAGGAGAAAGCCGAACAGCGAACCAACGGCAATGTGGAAATCGAAACAGAAATCCTCGTATCAGGAATTCAATCACTTCATAGATTGTTGTTGCTTTATTGGTTCATGTTGATCGTTGTATCGATTTAGATGCCAATATCTTCCTGTAGATGGGTGGAGATCCAACACTTGATTCTGTCCGCATGCAAACCAATATTTCTTTGCGCTCTGGCGCTCATGAGGAATTTTCACTTGGTGTCCCTCTCCATCCATTGTGCTATCTTGGAGGCAGTATTCATCTCTTTCTTTGAGGATGCCATTTTATGCATGGTTGACATAAATTTGCTCTGACATTTTATTACAGACATGTCAGAGACGAGAGTTCATCTTGAACTTTCTTTCCATGCTGAGTTTTGGAAAGGGAATTTGTCTTTACTATCGGGATACGAATTCCTTGAAGGGCAATGCTCACCCTCAACTCACCACGTCCGTGAAGGAGGTTCTCCCTTTCCAGCACATGGGGTCAGTTTGAAATTGGTTTGGTATACTGCTGTGGTACCGTGACATGGTGCATTTCCTGTTGGCGCGTTAAAAAATTTTTTTTTTTAAACCTACTATCGCAATTCAGTAGAAAACAAGAATTTGGCATTCTAGGCTGAGAAGTAAGGAAAAGTTACATGCATGTAGGCAACTGCGCAACAAGACAAGCATGACAGTGGATATGATCGGGGTGACAACTGCTAGAAGCAGTAGCCCTTAGATAGGATCGTGTTGGGGGTTAAGGGAGTGAAATGTTGAATAAGGAGTGAAGGGGAGTTAAGGGAGTGAAATAAAATAATCAATGTAACAGCTCTGTCAAGGTGGGCCGAAGAAAGGCCACCTTCTTTCAATTAATTTCTGCATTCCTATTAATGAAGACGCATTTATGACATTTGGGGTATAAAAAATGAACTGATACCTCTCCACCCGCTGGCAGCCTAGCCCGTCCCAGCTCGATTTCCCTGAGCCACTGCGCCAAGGATGTTTCCCCGAGCACGTGAAAGGAAATCATGCGCGCTCAACTGCGACTCTTTTCCTCGCGTCGCAAAGAAGTTATTGCGCAAAAACTGTAGGTTGCATTTCCTTGATACAGTTTGCATACGATCTGGGAAGAGTAATACTCTGTCTCCTCGGAATCGAACGAGTACGTCCTCATTAGGTACGGATGATGCAATCAAATGGAAATAGGCGAACTTTTTGGTTCATCTTGAGAATATCCCATCCTGGCCTAGTTGAGCCGTCCATGTTGCACGAAAGGACGTTCGTGAAAGCATCGGCATTGGGGTCAAGTTGAAGACAAAATAATGCAGGGAGAGGTAACACATCGCTGGAAATTGTTTCGTAATAGAAAATGCAACTATTTCTCCCTACAGAGGAAGATAACGAATGGCAATAATGCTGCGACGTCAAATGTTACATCCCATAAGCGAATGTACAAAAATCCTCTTGATTATTAATGAGGTGCTACCGATGATAGGGTCATTACGCAAGTCGGGGCTTTCTTAGATTCCATGTATTTTTAACTCCATTTAAAATAGAGTTTTCGGAAGGTAGATAAGGCAGACTTTTAAATTGATAAGAGAATTCAGCGGAGTGGACCAGGGTCGGACTGGTGACCTAGGGACCCCCCCCAGCAAATTGCTGACTCTCGATGTCACTCACTGGGTGCTTGAGAGCAGCGGCGTAGCGTCGGGGGGCACGTGCCCCCCCCCCCCCCCCCCACTTTTCAAGAAAAGAGGCCAAAAAAGGATAAGACTCAGAAATGTATAATAACAGTATCCCAGAGTTCCCGTACCCCACCATCCCTTATATCCTGTGCTCCCCCCACTTTTCCCATCCACGCTACGCGTATGCTTGAGAGGCTTCCAAAACGATAGCTGGGAGCGGAACCCTTCCCGAGTATATCTGCTCCGAACAGTCCTAGGAGCCGAGCTTTTCTAAATGCTCTCCCAGTGACGCGATAAACATCCCTCCTCTAGTATTCGAGTATACAGTTTGCGAGCTGTAAAAATATGATGTGACGATTGAATTGAATCCAAGCTTGAGAGCCAACGGGATAACTTAAAACTCGTTTGAACGTTTGGCAACCGGCAACCATGGTGATATTATGTCTGCCAGGGTAATTGTGTTGTTACACGTGGTAGTCTATGTTATGGCAAGGTCTAAGGCATTGATCAGGGTCTATTTAGGATAGCTCACTCTTTCCACTCTCCTCGATTCTACAGACAATTTTAAGGCGAAATTCCTGAAGTTCAGGCCAAAGCCTTCTCATGGAAGATTCCTGTCAATGTGAAAAGGGCCAAACTTCTAATGACCGACGAGAACGATGGCGTATCGAGGCATTTGGTGTGATCGAGGATGTGAAGAGAGGAGTAAAATTTATTGGGGTTTCGGAAGAAATACCTATCTCAGAAGTTTCCGTTCACCTAAATGTTACCACTTTAGAAGAACAGGAATTTTGTGTTGAAATGTCAGTTGCAGGATTCTGCGTTGTAGGGGAGAAGCATGACGTCAGAGACAGTATAGGTGGTCATACTTTTGAAACTCCATATGCATTGCTTCACAAGGTCAGCAAGAGATACACAGAGGTCTTCTATGAAGAATTGAACCACAAGTTGACTAAAGCTGCTCGTGCCAAGCCAGGTAGTTTAGGCCAACCTGATCCTCTTAAGGCACAGTGTTAAGTCTGGGAGTCAGCTCCAGTTTTATCAGTAAACCTACCTAAAAGGTGGAAATGTCAATGGTGTTTTATGCACACATCTGTCAGCACCTCAGCTTAAGGGACTGGCTCAATAATAATGGACCCACGAGCAGGCAAAGATGTGTTGGCAAACACCAGTCACATTAATACTTTGTGACATCCATGTTTAGCATTACATTAAACCCTAGTAGCAGTATTTAAGTTTATGCTCAGATGTTCCAGTTGGCTCTGAATTATTTCTCTTTATATTACACAGGTGAAAATTCAGACTCATGATTGGTGTGGAAAAGCTTTTGCCTTGAGATCTGCCTACATACAGCATATTCAAGCCTACATTGGTGATAAATTATGTGGTCTACTGACCTCTTGGGTGTCTCTTGAACTTTATTCTCTAGAGTTTGACCTTATCTTGTTTGGAATGTACATGCATGATTGGAATTTTATCTGAAATCCTTTTCAATCATAGAATGCCTTTGGATTGTCCCATTTCCTCCAGTCACTGTGGAATCCTATTGCCAAGCTATGAGGTCCAGGGTGTTTCTTGACTCCTGGTTGGGTTGCAAATTCCCAAGGCCTTTTTATTCTCAAAGATCCTCTGTGGACACTTGCCACCATTTGTGGTTTGCACTTATAGGCCTAAGTTGTGATGGGTTAAATTTGGTTAAAGCTGTTGTTGATGTGGAAATAGATGAGAGAACTTACTAAGTCTTGAAAGTACTGGTTTCAAAGAAACATGAGCGGACAGGTCATCCAGCAGCAAATTGTGGCTGGGCTCAAGTCTCGCCATGAAGAAACTCGTCTCAAGGCTGCTCAGGATCTCTACACTTATGTGAGTGAAGTGCTTTTATGTTCTTTCACAAAATGAATTGCTGAAGTTCATAGGCAATGTGAAAAATGAATCAAATGGCTAAGGAATTATTGAATATTATGAAAACATACACCATGTATTTGTAGAAGTTCTGAAGGAAAAAATTTAGAAATTGACCTTTGGTACAATGAGCCAACAAGGGAACCTGTATTGCTTTTATAAAGTCTCTGTAGTGTGCCATACATCCAAGGGAAGTAATGCATGGTTGGTACCACCTTAGGTGACGACTGACTTGCGAGAAGTTCCTCAAGAAGACTTCAATGCTTTTCTTGAGCATGTCTTTCAAGTTGTATCTGAGATGGTCAATAGCTCTGATCCAAATGAGGTCAAAGGAGCCATCCTTGCCATCAGTGAGCCCCAATTTGTTTTCTTCTCCTTCAATTCCTATAGCATTCAGAACCTTGCTCACATAGGATCTTCATTTTTTACTGCCAGTGAACCTGACAAGTGCAGATGTGGTGATCACCTCTCGCCTCATGTCACGGTGTGCTCACATCTTTCGAAACCTCTTACCCTCCAATGATCCAGGAGTAATGGAACTGGCTGCTAAGGCTGTTGCCCGCTTTGCCCTGGTCAGTGGGACCTATGAATTTGGGATATATGAAATGGAGAGAGCATTTGAGTGGTTGGCTGCTGAGAGACATGAGGGAAAGCGCCTGGCTGCAGTATGTGGTCTCATTATTCTGCCACAAAATCTCTTTCCAAGTTGTGAAATTTTAAAGGAGAACATTGTATTTTTTTTTTTAGGTGCTGGTCTTGCGGGAGTTGAGTGGTGTAATGCCCACATTCTTCTTCCAGCAAATCAATCAGTTTTTTGACTCCATCTTTCACGCAGTACGTGATCCCAAGCCACTCATTCGAGAGACAGCTGTTGCTGCTCTCCGATCAGCATTACGAATCACATCACAGAGAGAGGGGAAAGAGGCTCTCCAGCCTACTTGGTGAGTTCTCCCTGAGAACTGAATTGATCAGAAAAGCATACCTGCTTTAATGGGCTTTTCTCCACAAATTGATGTGATGTGTGCCTAACTTTTGTCAATATCCATATTCTAAAGAATTCTCTTTATTCTATCTTGCATTGCTGCATGATGTATGCATGTCTTTCAGGTATAAAAGATGTTTGGAAGAAGCTCATCAAATCTTGGATGAAGCACCCAACAAGGATCGTGATGATAGAACACATGGAGCCCTTCTTGTTCTCAATGAGCTCCTTCGATGTGCCAACTTAGACTTTGAAGAATTGCAGGAAAACCTCCTGAGCAAAATGGCCATGCCCAAGAGTCATGCAAGAAAGGTGGGTGCAGCATGTTTTAGGGATTCAAAAATTAGTCTTGGACCTGCATGATGTGGGACTTGAATTTGTTAGGATTCATTGAGTGGAGGTGGGAGGCTTCGCTTGCCTTCCTTTCCATTGGTGATGCGAGGTCATGCAAATCCCTTCCTCTCTCCAACTGCCCCATTGAGTATGTCTGGGATAGACCTGTCACTGAAAATGCATCAGCCACGACTTCATGAGAGCTCTGAATGTCGGAGCCTCATCTCAAAAAACTTCCATCCCATTACTACTCAAGTTCTGAAGCAGAAGGGAAGTCGGAGCCTCCATGTTCAACTCATCCTTCTTGCCCTACTTCCTCGACTGGCTGCTTTTAATCCTCAGGGTTTCCTCTCCCAGTCTGTTGTTTTTTGTACTTTGTGTATGTTGGCCTTGGCAGCTAAGGTGAGAACTTGATTGCTGTTCCTGTTTCTCAGATACCTCCAGGAGAGCATGTCACATGTGCTTCTTTGTGTGAGAAGGGATAGAGAACGAAGCAATGCTTTTCTTGCCATGGGACTTCTAGCTGTTGCTAGCAAGGATAACATCCTCCCATATCTGCCCAAGATCATGGATGTCCTTCGCTTCAGCATTCTCTCCAAAGTGTGTCTTCCTCTCTCTGTGAATTTGGCTGCTATTTTAAAAAGTGTCTGAAATATATTTTATTATTGAAAAAGGACAAGAAGAAGACCACTATTGACCCCAGCATGTTCACCTGTTTGTCACTATTGGCCCGTGCTGTTGGATCGCACTTGGAACTAGAGATTAAGGAGCTTCTCAATCCCATGCTCTCAACAGGACTTTCTCCTCCTCTCACAGCTGCTCTCAGTGAGCTTGCCATGCAGGTAAACCACAAATGACCCCTTTTCCTTTTTGTCAACCATATATGTAATGAGCTACAGTGAGACAAATTTCCTCCTGTCTGGATCAGATTCCACAGCTGAAGCAGGAGATAGCTGAAAGTCTGCTTCGAGTGCTGTCACAAATTCTGCATGGCAAAGTGGGGAAGAAAACAGGTCACAGTCATAGTTATGTTGATTCTCAGCCAGGGGACCCTGGGAGTATTGTCCTTGCTCTCCATACCCTTGGCACTTTTGACTTTGAGGGTGAGATTTTAAAATGATCTCCCTGATTGCAAGGATCAGATAATTATTATGGGGTTCACTGAAGTGCTTATTGGTCTCTTTACAGGCCATTCTCTGCTTCCATTTGTGAAGCATTGTGCTGAGGAATACCTGCGAAGTGAGGAAAAAGAGGTGAGAAAAGAGGCAGTATGGACATGTTCTCATCTTTTAGTGTCAGCAATGGCATCTGCATCTAAGAATCATCACATTGAAAGCCCAACCCTTCTTCTTACTGTCTCCAATGTTCTCTCATCTCTCCTCAATGTTTCCATCACTGATCCTGGTAAGTTGTTTTGTGCTATACAACCATGAGAAAAAATACCAGACATGTCAAAAGTAGCTTCCACAGTTTATGCAGCCATAGAGAGCCTATTGTTGAATGAAGAGGTACCAAACTCAGTGTGTGGATCAATTTGACAATGGGGTGATGCACCCATGCTCTTGATGTCATAAAAAAATGTTCATAGATGCTCAATGTGGTTTCCATTAGTTGTACAACACCAAATCCTGGAGTCTGCTTGGATGAGGTTAGGAGATTTTCCAGGCCAGGATCATAGGTCAAAGGTTCACTGTGTCAAAGTGGTTCAATGTGTTGGCTGATCACATGGTCTCTGAAAATGGCCACAAGAACACATTTTGCTTGGTTTGCAATGTGAGATGGGACACCATGTTGTATGAAGACTGCTCAATCATTTTATTGGCTTGTTGAAAAACTGCTTCAGGTTTTGTGACAGTGGCCTTTATACCCATATCCATGGGGTGTCACTATTAGGTGCATGACCTTCCCCATGGTCAAATTAATCTGCACTTGAATTTTCACAGTGCTGTGTGGCCATTGGTATTCTTGGTGTGATCATCAACAGGGATAGTGACTTTTGAAACACCCAGTACAATTTAGCATAAATATTGTCTGGTTTTTAGGTATTCTCATGCTAAATTGGGGTATACTGTCAGTCTAGGTTTGGAACAATTCAGTTCCTTTGGTTAGGGTATGCAATAAAGAACATGAGGAGAGGGCAAAAACCTTGCATATTCTCTTATCTTGGCCTGAGTCTGTGCATCTATAAAAAAAATAACTCTTTCCCTAATAGCTCACTATTTCACCTTCTATCCATCCTTGGGTGACTTTCTATACCTGCAGTAGGAATTCCTAGCATGTCAGAAGGGAAAATTTTTTTCCTTGAATGGAATGAAGCAAGATGCTTGGTGTCTCTGGCTTTCACAAGTGAGGTTCAGGGTTTTGGTAGGGACAGCAAGAGACATTTTGCCCCTTAGGACATTTCGTGTCAAGGTTTAGGCGTTCACGTATGATAAGATAGGCTTACCCCTCTTAAAGGTGTTTTGTAGGAACATATCCACCTACTGCCTTGTCACTTAGACTTACATAGCACCTTTTTTTTGCTTTTTCCATGAAGGCAACTAACTACTTCTTTACACTTTGAGCCCTGTGCTTGTCAAATGATGGGTATAACCCATATTGCATTGAAATCACTAGGACTGAAAGTATTAAATATTGTCATGGAAGAGGCTGCTCCTACATCATCACTTAACACATTCCACACATTCACTTATTTACAAGTGGAGAAGTTTTGTTTCCATCTGAGCCTCACCTGGGGTTTATGCAACTTGAGTTGGTTTCCTCTCATTCTGTTGCTGCCATTGAGCATGAAAAACATACCATGCTCTACTTTATCAATTCCCTAAGTGAACTTAAATACCTGGATGAGATCCTCCCCTCATTAACCTTCTCTCCAGCTAGTACAGTCCCCAACACTTTTAAATATCTTTCATATGGAAGTCCACCTTCCTTGATTGTTTTCATAGCATGCCTCTTCACCCTCTTGAGTGCCATTAGTTCACATTTATTTGCAGGCCTCCAAAATTGAATGCAATATTCTAAATGGGGTTTTACCAAGACTGTATACAATCGAAGAATGACATGCGAGCTTTTATTGGGCATGGAATGTTGGGTGAAGCCTAGAATCCTGTTACATTTAGCTACCATTGCTTGCTTGTGCAAGGAGAACTTGAGGTAATCATCAATGGTGATCCCTAACTCTCTCCCCATTTGCTTCCTCCAGTTTAACTTTGCCAAACTCATTTAGAGACCTATCATTATGACCAATGTGAAGAACCTTATACTTTCTTTTATTAAACCTCATGTCAAGAACAGGAAATCCTCCATATCACATTCTGTTTTTAGAAATCAGATTTTTCATCTTCCTTTTGCCTTCCAAAGAGCAGATGCTCAGGCAGGTGTTTTTGCTGCTATTACCCTCACTGCCATGAATAATTAGTTAGCTGATGTACACTTATACTCAACCCTCAAATCTTGTGCATATAAACCAATGCCGCCTTTCAATGATAGTTTGCTTTTTTCAGTAGTTATGCAGAGTTTCATTTGCCACAGTTTGAGGATTTGCTAAGGGAGGAAAATCTGCACATGGAATTGAAATCATAAGTTATACCTGATGAGGAACTAGCAGAGTTTTACAATGACTCTTCCTATGTTTTTAGTAAGTAATATGAGTGCACAAAGGGAGTTGTTCCTGTCCTTGAGGGAACTGGTGCTCTTAATAGATTCTTCATGGATAATAAGAAAGAGGTGAGGGATAGTATCAAGTCTCAAATTTTGTCATGAATTTGTAGATATCTAAGGAGTTTCCAGAGGCCCTTGTACTCCCCGAGTGTATTATTAATTGCCAGTAAATCAGCCTGTTTTTACACTTGAAGTAAGGACTTTATGAACCATAGAATAGTGCATAGGATATAGAAATGCACTTATTGTGGAGAAATTTTGTGTTCTTCATTATTGGACTTGAGAGAGAAATATAACTTGACTTTTGGGCAAAGGTGCACTGCTGGAACTTATTATACTTCTGATCTTTCTGTGTTTTGTCTTCCTTTTTTGACAGAGCCAGAGATTCGCCTTTGTGTTCTGGAATGTCTGGAAGAAGAGTTTGATAGTCACCTGGCCCAGGCTGAGAACCTTCAGGCATTACTTTATGCTGCCAATGATGAAGTGTTCCAAGTGAGGGAGCGTGCCATCTGTGTTGTGGGACGGTTGTCAGAGAGGAACCCGGCATATGTCATGCCATCCCTTCGCAAGACATTATTGCAGCTCCTCACAGAGCTTGAGTACAGTGGAGTTGGTAGGAACAAAGAACAGAGTGCACACCTCCTAGGACATCTGGTGGCAACTTCCTCCTACCTCCTTGAGCCTTACTTGAATCCCATCATGAAGGTGTTGGTTGCCCAACTCAAGGACCCTGACCCAAATCCAGGTGTTGTGGTCAAGGTTCTTCTTGCAATTGGGGAGCAGGCCCAGGTGTCTGGATTGGAGATGAGAAAGTGGATTGGAGAACTGTTGCCCCTTCTATTGGATCTACTTGTTGATTCCAGTTCTCCTCAGAAAAGAGAAGTAGCTTTATGGACTCTGGGTCAGGTTGTGGAAAGTACAGGATTTGTTGTCCAGCCTTATCATTCACATCCCCAATTATTGGATATCCTTCTGGATCTCCTCAAAACTGAGCAAGCTCCAAATATCAGGTGACTATCACTTAAAAAAATAGACATCTCAATCACCTGGGGATTGACTGTTGCAGTGGGTAGTACTGGTAATATTTTTGCTGTGAATAGGAAAGAGACAATTCGGGTCTTGGGTTTGCTTGGTGCTTTGGATCCTTACGAGCAGAAGATGTCCCGAGGGATCATCAGAGATCAGCTTGCAGCTGATGCCATTCCATATGAATCTGAATCTGACATTCATCAAGGTTGAGTGAATGTCCATGACTTTTTTAATGTTTTATTGGCCAAAGTTTGATTCACACATTAGTGACAGATTGCTTTTATTTCCAATAGAAATGACAACCAGTGAACTTCTGGTGAGTATGAACATGACAGCATCTTCACTGGAAGAATTTTATCCTGCTGTCACCATTGTAATGCTGATGAAGATTCTTCGAGACCCATCATTGTCACAGCATCATACCCTTGTTGTCCCAGTGAGTTTTATCATCAATCAGGCTGTGATTTCTGAATGTTTTGTTTTCCTGAGATGCAATATTATCTCTTGTAGGCAGTGACCACAATATTCAAGAGCCTTGGAGTGAAATGTGTTCCCTACATCTCACAAGTCATCCCTTGTCTTCTAAATGTCATTCGTACAGCCGATGTTCCATTTCGAGATTTTCTTTTCAAGCAGCTTGCTACTCTTATCACCGTTGTCAAGCATCACATTCGAAATTACCTTGAGGACATTTTCCAGCTTATCAAGGTCTCGGTAGTTCCTCGCCTCCATTTTGTTAATAAGATAAAAGTTCCACCACCATTGCATGTTAATGGGATTCTTTTCTTTGAGTTAGGAATTTTGGACAGTGAACAGTCCTCTGCAGACAACATTGATCTTCTTGGTGGAACACATGGCAGCTGCTCTTGGGTGTGAACTGAAGGTCTTTCTACCTCAGCTCATCCCCCACATCCTTCGTATCCTCCTTCATGATGCCAGCCCTGGCAGGAAGGTCACCCTCAAGGTTAGGTATCCTTGTCATGTAGAAGGACCATTCATAGATTGCATTGCCTCATGAAGGTTTTTATGCTGTTCAGATGTTGAATGCAGTAAAGAAATTTGGGAGCAGCCTTAGTGAGTACATCCACATGATTTTACCTCCAATCATCCGACTATTTGATGCACCTGATGTCCCCATCCCTGTCCGACGCTGTGCCCTGGAAACAGTGGATCAGCTTAGTGATTCTTTGGATTTCTCTGATTATGCTGTCAAGTCTGTCATTTTGTCCTACTGTCTGTATCAAATCTCTTGAGCATGCATACAATGAGAAGAAATAACTCAATTCCAGGTTGATCCATCCTTTGGTTCGTACCATGGACACATGTGCTGAGCTGCGTAATGCAGCTTTGGATACACTGGCTGCCATTGTTCTCCAACTGGGGAAAAAATATGAAGTGTTCATTCCAATGACTCAGAGGGTCCTGGCTAAGCACAAAATCCATCATCATCGCTATGAGGTTCTCCTCTCCTGGGTGCTCAAAGTAAGTAGGTTACCACTTTCTAGCATTACCTGTACCTTTCCCCAATTTCAGGAGGTATGGCTCTAGTTAGATGCCTCTTTCAGTGAGGCATTAGGCTTTAACTTGTACACATGTTAATTCCATTGAAATAAAAAACTGACTTACTGGAAATCCATGGGGCATTTGAGAGGGTTTTGCTTCAAAGATAACAGAAAAGTCATTTTTCATTGGTACTTCATCTCTTACTCATGAACCTTTGTAGGCAGATACTTGCTGTGTTCATTTCATAGTTTATGTCTTCATGTCACATTTTTAAATGTGGTTGTCATTGGCAATAATGCACTCCCAACTAATGTGTAATGAGGACATGCATTCCTGCTTGGAAAACTGTCATTGGTGTTTTTAGACTCCTTTATGCTCTCAAAGCATTTCCCTTATATTGCATCCATTAAAAGATTTTGAAAAAATAGACATGGGAAGATGCCAGATAAGGTGTGAGGGAGAACAATCTGTCCCAACTTTTGGATGGCTTCCTTGGTTGCCAGTGCAACATATGGCCTTGAATTGTCTTATTGCAGGGTAACCTCATTCATTACCAGACCAGGTCAGTTTTACTGCCAAGCTTTCAAGTTGCTTTAGGGTCTCAACATATCACACAGAAGGGATTGTTGAGTTTTATGATTGTCAAGGCTATATGCCTTGATGAAATCAGAAAAGAGACACCATGATTTTCTTGGGAGATACAAAAGACTGTTAAAAATTTTTGCAATTTGGGTATAGGAACAAAACAGAAAGGTGAAATATTTTTCATTTTTCAGTATAGTCCCCCTCCAACTTCAATGCACTTGCTCCATTTCTCCCTTAAACTCACTATGCCCCTGTGGAAAAAATTTCCATCTTTCTCCTCAAACTAGGCTTCAGTAGCCACTTTGAGCTCATTATCATCTCAAAATCAGCAACCTCGAAGATGAGACTTCGAATTTCTGATGAGATAATAGTCACTTGGGGCCAAATCTGGGCTGTACTGTGAGTGGTGAAGTTGTTTGAAAATGCTGTCATGAATGGAAGCCTGTGCGACATGTGCCTTGTGGACTGGCACATTGGGAAGCTGGAGCACACCTTAGCTCAACATTTCCTGCTCTTTGTTTTGGATGGCGTCCCGAAGTCTAACCATGAGTTCAGCATAGTAAACCCCAGAATCGAAGTTTTGTGAGGCAGGTGATCAATAAGCAAATCCCTTTGGCGTCCCAAAGGATTGAGGCCATAATCTTGTCAGCAGAGGGTTGACTCCTGCATTTCGTTGTGGTTGGAGATCCCAGGCACTTCCACTGCATGGATTCCTGCTTGGTCTCAGGATCCCAGTGGTGAATCCAGGTCTCATCCCCAGTCACCAGACAGGGGAGAAAGTCGTCTGGATCAGTGTCATACAGCTTGAGGAGTTCTTGACTCACAGTGACTCTCTGGAGTCGATCTTGAGGGGAGAGGTTCCAGTGCTCCCACCTTGCTGAGACCTTAGACTGGTTAGACTGGCTTAGACTGGCTGTCATGAATGACAGCCAGCACACTTCCATGTGAGATACCAACCTCAGTGCATATTACATCATTCAGTATCAAGGTCTCGACTAGGGCAACAGTTACTCTGTCGGTGGCATCTTGTGGTCGTCCTGACCGAGGGTCATCCTCCAGGCTCTCATGCCTCCACTGAAACTCCTTGGCTCACCTAGTTACTGCGACATACGAGGGGGCATATGTGCTGTACGCAACCACCATGTGATCGTGGATCTGCTTAGCTGTGGATCCTTCTTTTGTCCGGAATTGTATTATGCTCCAATACTCAATTTTCCTCATGTCTGGAGAAGTCATCTTTACTAGCTCACAGTAGAACAGTAACTGAGAGTCTAAATGTTACATTAAGTGATTTTATCAAAGAAGGGACTATGTAAACAAAGCAGGGAATCCCTAATCCCATTATACATACCTGAATTGCAAAACTTCTTGACCACTCTCGTAATTTGCCTTTGGGGGACCTACAGTGTCATTTCTCACCTTCATTGTTCTCTCTGGCGCAGCCTTGTCTTGTTGCCTGTGACAATACTTTAGAGGATGTAATCTCTGTCACCTTTGTAGGTGAAAGCAGGGCAAAGTGATGACTTAGGGGGAGACTATAAACAAAAATTTTTTGCAATACACATTTACACATATTGCATACATACAATGACTATTCCCAAATTACTCCTACAATATTGGTGCTAGAAACCTGAAATTTTGCATGGGCACTCAGAAATGACAAACCTGGCATGTGTTAGGACTGGTTTTGATGAATTTTATGTTTTATGACTGGAGTATGGATCTAAGAGGCAACTGCCATTAAGTTTTCAATTAACATAGCAGAAATTTTCCTTTTTGCATGAAAAAATTAGAAAAATCATTTTTTTTGCTCCCAAAAATCTGTAGCTGTATGTTTTATCATGGAGTCCTATGAGTTTGAAGAAATTTGGTTGATTTTTTTTTTAGCTGTGGCTTGGGGAATGCCAGGTTTACTAACATGATAGATTTTTCAAGAATATCACAGGAACTGCTAGAGCCTGATATAAAAATTATGCTGCAAAAAGAATACTTTTCCTTGGAATACAAGCTTTTCGATGGTACCAACAATTTTTACTTTCTGCAAAGCATAGCAATTTTTGTGTTGCTCATAGTCTCCCCCTAATTAATTGAAAAATGATCACAATTTTAATTTTTTAAGAAATTAATATGTTGCTTTGTTAAAGTTTTTTTTTCACTTGAACTGTATACATTTGAAAATATATATACAGTATATGAAAAAAATAATGTTTCATGTCGGTAATTATCAATTTCAGAAAAGGATCAATTTTTCACTTTGACCCTTAGTAGGGGTAAAGTGTCAAAACTTCAGGACTACCTTGATAAAAGAAGTTTGAGAATTAGGCTATTTGCAATATGTAATCATGGTTGAAATTGCCTCCATCAAGCAGGCAATAGGCAAGGCAGGCTTCATGCTACCGTGTTCCACATTTCTTGTATTGCACCTAGTCATCTAGAGTAATCATATCATCAGGTGATTCATTACATTCATTGCATTGTTCTTTCTCCACTTTTTGCTTATTTTGACAAAGTACATTCAGAAGGCAATAGATAATATTCTTTTGAACACTCCAAGTTCACATAGTGTTATGACAAAATGTGGGTGTAATGACAGGGTGTAATTGTTCAAAGTGTCAACAGAGGCAGATTTCTGATCTATCTGTTCTATCTCCACCAACAAATCACAACCATTCATTTGGGTGTGTGACTGAGAATGGCTTCATCCTGCATACATAAGCATCATTCCTGTGAATATGTTGGCACAGCATCATCACCCCAATCTCAGCTGGCAATGAGTGGTTTTTCATCTGAGATACAATGCAAATTTGTGCAGTTGATATTTTTAAATTCGATTCTGTTATATTAATGTCCAAGCCTCCTAGATCTCAGAGACTTGATAGTTATGTTTTTGTCCCATGTTTCACATGATGACTGTTGTATACTTCAAAGGGCATCTCACAAAATAGATTTTTTAGATTTTCCTATTGGCTTTGAAAATACAAGAGTAGCACTAGACTGGAGTAAATGCTGAATGAAGGGGAAATGTGGTTTCTCTTCATTGGTTATCTCCCACTTGTCCAATACTATGACTGCATTTCCAAACTAGGGTACCTGTCAGATATACATCTACCATTCTACTGATCACTAGGGCCATTTGTTTTTCACTTTTTTTTTGCAGTATTCTACTTGTGGTCCTGATCTTTCATGATTTTAGCTCTTAAGCTGGGAAATTCAAATTTTCCATGCCACTCATGAACTTGAATCTTACTCTTGTGCTAGTTGCCATACACAGCTTCAAGGCATTGCAGAACATTTGCCTCATTCTCTATCTCTTTCTGGAGGAAATCACATATTCTTGCTCTCAACACCATTTACTGGTTTTGAAATGTGTGACCTGGAAAATTGAATTTTTCTGTATTTCTCTCAAAATACTGGGTATCACAAAAAAAGGCATCCTGCTTGAGCCTTAATAAAGCCTACCATAGAAATGTTTTGCTTATGTTTTTTTTTTTTTTTATATCAGAGAGGAAATGCTCTAAATTGTATTTCCTGAAAGTTTAAAGTTTCTAAGTTGAAAAAGATAGCAACAATAGTTCCAACTCCAGTTTGCACCTCTGTTGCTCTTTTTCCAACTCAAACACCACTGACCACAACCTCTTCCCTGTCACCAAATAGATTCTTATTTATAGCTGCGGCCTTCTTGCAGTATTCTTGGTTACTGTAATCAGCTAAAGAAGAGCTGAAGAAGGAAGAAACCACACCAAATAGTCCATTACGAGGCCCACCCCCCCAAAAGTTTCTGGGGTCTGCGCTTTAAAATAACTTTTTTCCTATAACCTTTGCCATTTTGTTCATTATTGTTCCAGGGTATTTCATGCCAAATTTTGTGAGGTTTCATGAAAATGTCTGGTCATGAGCTAAGACAAAAGAGACCTAAATCCTTGGTGCTACCTGAACCGAGCCATTAAGAATTTTGTGCCATGATTTTGTATGATTGGAAATATGGTCTCATAGCTAAGGAAAGCCATGACCACCTTATTTCTGCCTGGAGTGATGATGCCCCATGTCCAGAGACTGTGAATACCTGGTTCCGAAATTTTAAGACAGGTCACTTTGGGCTGAAGGGCACCAATCGTGATGGGCGCCCTGCAACTGCCACTCATGAAAGAACTTTTGCTGTCATTGAAGAGATGCTGAAGGACGATCCAGGAATCGTGTATGAAAAAATGCACATGGCCCTAGGGATTGGAAACTCAGCCATACAAACTATCTTGCACGAAAAGCTTCTGTGGAGATGGGTTTTGGCCTGTTGGGTCCCCCATCTCTTGAAAGAGCATGAAAAAGTGGCCTACGTGGAGTTCTGCCAATTCATGCTTCAAAGATTCGATTTGGGGCTCTCTCCTGATGTATATAAGATCATCACAGATGATGAGACTTGGGTCTATCATTATGACCTTGAGACGAAGCAGCAATCATCAACATGGCTTCCAAAAGGGCAACCTCCTCCTAAAAAACTGTGCCATGTCAATTTTGGGTTCAAAGTCATGTTTGCCATTTTTTTCACCAGAAGTGGCTTGGTGAAGGCAGTACTGCTGGAAAATGGGCAAACTGTGACTGCCGAGTGGTACGCAAAAGTTTGCCTGCTAGCAGTGTTCAACTCCCAAAAGGAGAGGCAGAAGAAGTGTGGCTTGAAGGGGATGATGTTGTTTCATGACAACGCTCCAGCTCACAAGGCGAGGTTGACATCTGAGTTGGAGAAATGGAAAATGAAAGAGCTGCCACATTCGCCATATTCCCTGGACCTGGCTCCTTTTGGCTTTTGGTTGTTCAGTGAAATGAAGCAGGAGCTGCACAGAATCAAGTTTCATGAGGAGGAACAGCTGAAGAAAAGCATGGAAGGGATCCTGGCATCCATTGAAACCAAGTGTTTAAGAGAGTGTTTCAATAAGTGGTTTTGGGTGCATGGAAAAGTGCATCTGGGGATTATGTTGAGAAGTCGTGAATGGTTCTGAAGCAGGAAGCACTTTGCCCTAGCATCAATTTATGGTGTCAAACCCAGAAACTTTTGGGGGGGCCTCCCTCGTATTAGATTGAAAATTGACTATTCTCTTCCTTAGTCCTATTCCTAGACATTCTCCTCAGAACACCCCTTCAACCATTGAGACCTTCCTTCATCAGCTGAGACCTGAAGACATTGGATAGTTAAAAACAACTTAACAACAATGCAGCTCAGGCTTTATGGTGCCAAATGGAAGAACTCTTGCTGAAACTGTTTCATTTTGAGCTGTGGAGAAGCAGAATTTTCTAATTCAAGTGTGAATGATAAATTGCTTTTTATTTAAATAATCTAGACATTTTACATTTTCATGAAATAAATTTTAGTGCATTCTCTGTGATACAAATAAATTACAGACAGCATTTCCACAAGCAGTGAGTATCTTGACATTATTTTGAAGGTGTAAACCTTCAAAATAATTTTGTTAAAGAAAATGTTTCATCAACTATTTCCTTGTCTCATTGTGGGTGATACTCAAATGAGATCATGTATCCATTTTTTAACATTACAACTCATTTAGAGAATTGGGTAAATATAATATTATGCATTAAAATAAGTCATGGAATAGAGCACTCATGGAGCATTAATTTGAGAGGCATAAGATTTCTGCCAGAGTAATATTAGCTTCTGTACAGCTGACTTTTTCCCCCCCTCATTTTGCACCACTCTTCCCTGCATTTACTCCTTCATAAAGCTTCTATTAACTTCAGGCTTATGTTTGTTAATTGATACCAAGGCTTCTTCCCTTATTTGAACTCAATGTTTATCCTTGCACCAATACAGGGAGGCATAAGCTGTTATGAAGAGGATGATCCGGTTTTGTCCCGTCCTCGTACCATGCATCAACGCATAAAGAATCCAGATGCAGTCATGACGACCATCAAGAATAAGGTATCCCTTTGATCCATAATTTTCTGATATGGACATCTGCATCAAACTTCAATCTCTGATATGACCCCTTGTATTCAGCTGAATGTAAGCAGTCAGAACCTACAGAAGGCTTGGGAAGGGACCCATCGTGTCTCAAAAGATGATTGGCTTGAATGGCTGCGGCAGCTGAGCATTAAGCTGCTGAAGGAATCCTCATCTCCTGCCCTGAGATCATGTTCTAATCTGGCTCAGACATATAGTCATCTTCTGAGGGATCTCTTCAATGCAGCATTTGTGTCATGTTGGACAGAATTGCGAGAAGCACATCAGAAGGCTCTGATTCGGGCCCTTGAGGAGGCCCTCTTAGTACAGGACATCCCTGAGGTGACTCAGACCATCTTGAATCTGGCTGAGTTCATGGAACACTGTGATAAGGTAGGTTGTGGTGCTACTTTATAGAATCTATTTCATATTCTCTCCCTGAGTTTGTGCATGTTCATGTAAGGAAATTTTGCATATTGCAGGGACCATTACCATTGGATCCACAAGTGCTAGGTGAACGAGCCATGGAATGTCGGGCATATGCTAAGGCCCTGCATTACAAGGAAGATGAGTTTCACAAGGGCCCAACAACTGAGGTCATTGGGGCTCTCATTTCCATCAATCAGATGCTCCAGCAAAAAGAAGCTGCTGCAGGTGAGAATTTTATGCTCTAATGTGTAGTGCAGTCATATGCCTTGTAAAAGGCTTTATTAATTGCTATTTTTTTAAATCTCTTTCAGGATTGCTGGATTATGCAATGAAAAATCTGAGCCATGACCTAGAAGTCAAAGAGGATTGGTATGAGAAGTTGCATGACTGGAAGGCAGCTTTGGCTGCATATGAAAAAAATTTGCTTATTGATACCCAAAATGAAAATGCAAAGCTTGGACAGATGAGATGTCTTCAAGCTCTTGGGGAATGGTCTGTTTGAGGCATTTCCCTTTTGTGTTTGGAGTCTGCAGGATTTTGAACCAAGAAAATGTTTTCTGTTAAGGGGGAAACTAGGTGAGCTGGCAGGGACATGGCAGGGTGACATGGAGGAAAGTATAGCTAGCATGGCTGCTGCTGCATCTTGGGGACTGAAGCAGTGGGAACCCATGGAGAAATATGCTGGTCTCATTCCCAAGGAAACACCCCAGGGATCATTCTTCAGGGCTGTCCTCTCCATTCACAAGGGAGATTTCTTGGATGCTCAAAAATGGATTGATTCTGCTCGAGAATCTTTGGACACAGAGCTTACTTCCATGGCTGGGGAGAGCTACCAGAGAGCCTATTCAGCCATGGTTTCTGTCCAGATGCTGGCTGAACTTGAAGAGGTGATCACATATAAACTTGTCCCACAGAGACAACCCTTCATCAAGCGGATGTGGTGGGAACGACTTCAGGTATGCTGTTAAACCACTCTCTCCCATTCTTTTTGTTTCTTTTCGAAAATTGAGAACATCAGGAATATTGCCAACTTCTTGTAGGGGTGTCAAAGAGTGGTAGAAGATTGGCAAAAGATTCTCCAAGTCCACAGTCTTGTCCTGAGCCCTTATGAGGAACAAGAAGCATGGCTGAAATATGCTTCTCTGTGTCGTAAGGCTGGGCAGCAGGGCCCATCACATAAAACTCTCATCATGCTCCTTGGCCAGGATCCTTCAGAGGATCCCAGTGAGCCTCTTCCATTTGGCCCTTCACCTCAGGTCACATATGCATATGCTAAACACCTCTGGATGGGGAATCAGAAGGATGTGGCATTCAAGTGTGTGATTTCCCTTCTATCTCTGTAGCTGTGAATATTCTTAGCAGAATTTTTCAGTGATTCTTTCCTATTTTAGGAAACTTCAAGAGTATGTGAACCGCATTCTGCATCCACGAGTGAGCAACTTAAATTCAGAGGACATGGAGAAACATTGTGAACTGAACAGCCTCCTTGCCAAATGTTATCTTCGGTTAGGGATGTGGCAAGAAGAATTAGAGGGGATCACTGCTTCATCCATCCCAGCTGTCTTGCGTTATTATTCAGCTGCCACACAGCATGATCCCAATTGGTATAAAGCATGGCATGCCTGGGCATGCATGAACTTTGAGGCTGTGCTCCATCATGTAAAGGAGGATCCCATCCAGTGGAAGCCTTACTGTGTGGCTGCTGTTATGGGCTTTTTCCGTTCTATTTCCTTAGCTCATGGATCTTCTCTCCAGGATACCTTGAGACTGTTGACTTTGTGCTTTGATTATGGGTATCATGATGAAGTTCATGAAGCTCTTGTTGATGGGGTTCGAACCATCAATGTGGATACTTGGCTTCAGGTCATTCCACAGCTCATTGCTCGAATTGATGTCCCCAGACCACTTGTTGCTCAACTTATTCAACAGCTTCTCATGGATATTGGTCGAGCTCATCCACAAGCATTGGTCTATCCATTGACTGTGGCTTCCAAATCCTCTGTGTCTGCCAGACAGCTAGCTGCCAACAAGATCCTCTCAAACATGAAGGAGCATTCCCCCAATTTGGTACAGCAGGCTCTCATGGTGAGCTGCTCAAGTTATGTCTCTCTCATATGATTGGTAATATTGCAGTGGTAGTGTGGTGAGAAAAATGAATAAATTATTTCCAATAGGTCAGCGAGGAGTTGATCCGTGTAGCAATCTTATGGCATGAGCTATGGTATGAAGGGTTGGAAGAAGCATCTCGTCTGTATTACACAGAAGGAAACATCAAAGGAATGTTTGCTACCCTAGAGCCTCTGCATGCAATGATGGAGAAGGGACCACAGACTCTCAAGGAGACCTCCTTCTATCAGGTCTGAGCTGAGAATTCCAGTATCCTCTATAGAGGCATTTATGAATAATGAGATTCTCTTCATGCTGTAGGCTTATGGAAGAGAATTGATGGAGGCACATGAATGGTGCAAGAAGTACCAGCGAACAGGAAACATCCGGGATTTGAACCAGGCTTGGGACCTTCATTATCATGTCTTTCGTCGAATTAGCAAGCAACTTCCTCAACTTACTAGTCTGGAGCTCCAATATGTATCTCCAAAGTTATTGGAGAGCAAGGACCTGGAGTTGGCTGTCCCTGGGACTTATGTCCCTCACAAACCTGTTGTGCGCATTGCCAAGGTCCAGCCCTCCCTCCAGGTCATCACTTCCAAACAGAGGCCAAGAAAACTTGTCCTACAAGGTTATGCACTGTACTTGATTGTCATCTTTTTGGCAGTTAGATTTTGTACTTCATAAATAAGAATTGGTTGCTTATAGGAAGCAATGGGAGAGATTACATGTTCTTGCTGAAAGGACACGAGGATCTAAGGCAGGACGAACGAGTTATGCAGCTCTTTGGTCTTGTCAATACCATGCTCCTCCAAGAACCTGAAACCCTGAGGAGAAACCTCACCATTCAGGTCTCATTTTCTCTGGACATTCCTTAATCATCCTATTTAGCCATTTGCATAATTCAGTCTTAATAATGAACAAGAACGATGTGCCTTTCCATGCAGAGATACGCTGTAATTCCACTATCAACCAATAGTGGACTCATCTCCTGGGTCCCTCACTGTGACACACTTCATGCACTGATCCGGGATTATCGAGAGAAGAAAAAGATCCTTCTCAACATTGAGCATCGCATAATGCTCAGAGTACATTCTTTTCTTATTATTTTTACCTCACTGTATAAAATACATACATTCCTAAGGGCTTTAGGATGAAATTAGTCATAGCTTTGAGTTCCTTCATTCATTCTGACAGATGGCACCAGACTATGATCACCTGATGTTGATGCAGAAGGTAGAAGTTTTTGAACATGCCCTGGATCACACAGCTGGAGATGATCTGGCTAGGTTGCTGTGGCTCAAATCCCCAAGTTCTGAAGTGTGGTTTGACCATCGTACCAATTATACTCGTTCCTTGGCTGTCATGTCTATGGTTGGTTACATATTAGGACTTGGAGACCGGCAAGTCTTCATTCCTTTGCCCTTCATCCTCATCATGTTCTTTCAGGTTATGTCAATGATAAGAGTTTGTTCTTCACATAGTCATCCAAGCAACCTCATGTTGGACCGCAAGAGTGGGAAGGTGCTCCATATTGACTTTGGTGACTGCTTTGAAGTGGCCATGACACGAGAGAAGTTTCCAGAGAAGATCCCATTCCGTCTCACACGCATGCTCATCAATGCAATGGAGGTACCACAAGAAGTGCAGTGCTCACTGTGCTCCTCTTTTTTCTGCTTGAATGGTCTTTGCATCTTCTTACTCCTAGGTCACGGGAATTGAGGGGACATATCGCATGACTTGTGAGAGTGTGATGAGGGTCTTGCGCAAGAATCGAGATAGTGTCATGGCTGTCCTTGAGGCCTTTGTCTATGATCCTTTACTCAATTGGCGACTGGTTGAGAACATCCAAGGAAAGAAAGGGAATCGATCCAGCAAGAGTGGGAGTGGAAGTGACAAGGAAGAGAAAGAAGGTGGTGAGGAGAGGGGTGGAGATGGGGACAGAGGAGATGTTCCCCCACCAGAAGGAGAGATGATATTGAACAAGAAGGCAGTGGGGATCATCAATCGTGTGAAGGAGAAACTCACAGGTAGGGATTTCAATGGAGATGATGTCCTGCCTGTTGAAGAACAGGTCCAGCTCCTTATCATGCAAGCCACTTCCCATGAAAACCTGTGCCAGTGCTACATTGGATGGTGAGAACCCTTGGGACACCAGTCCTCTATCCCTCATTGTTTTCATAAGCCATTTCAGGGGATGGTGGGGAATAAGTCAAAGGGTAAATGTATAGTGTCTTAGATTGTGATAATATTTTAGTGTTATTATCTGTTAGGGTTTCTAATGATGGTTGTGTAATACTCCTATTGTTTCTTCACAAGTCCAAGAAATACTCTATAATACTTGACCAAGCATTAGTATTAGCACTAGTTAATGCTGGATCAGGATCTTTATTTTTTGCTAAGTATTTCGTCATACCATACAAGCTGTCCCAAAAGTCATTGGACTCAAGGAAAAAGAATTTTGCTGTTTTCTTCTGCAGGTAATTTCTTGAAATACAAATATGACCACTGTTTTTATGTATGCAATAATTTTCAATCCTGTTTGATTGTCTATTCAGCAGCCATTTTGTGCTTAACCTATTTTCGGACAATTTTCTGTGGGGACACTTCAAATGAGTTGTGTGCAGACATTGGCCCCATACATTGCAGCAGTTAAAAGCGGCAGCCAGGATTTATGATTCTTGCAACTAGGGAAGGAAGTATGAATGCCAGAAGGTATCTGCTGAGGGAACATTCTGAGCCCTTGAAGTGAATACCTTCTGGTCCCTCCCTTATACAGGGTGACCCAAAAAATCTTGGTCCCTAAGGCTATCAAGGAAATTTACAGTACCACTAGATGAAATCAATTCCTGGTGAACTTTTTTGTGATTTTTACTGGGAGTCCATTCCAAGCTTGAATGACCGTTTACATCAGTGAGCAACCTTTTTTGACTGTGGGCCGCAAGTGAACCTTTCAAGTTCCCGGCGGGCCACATGTATTTTTTATTATTACTGAATTACAGGCTTTATGCCTGCTGAATACCAAAATAATCCTAAGCCTGGCTTAGTAAACCAGGTACTAAAATTGTTTATGCTAATGATATGCAAATAACTAATTTATAAAATTGTCTCACCATTTAACTGAGTAAAATAACAAGCAAGCCGCTTGCTCAAAGAGCTGTGGTACACTTACCAAGAAGAGTGTGAGGGGATATTCGCAACTGTGGCGGAAATATAGCTTTTATGTTTTATTTCTTGCTTCCGTTTCTCCTGCAGTGGGCAACTGAATAGAACGCACGCGCGCTCTACTCCGAATGGCAGATGACAGGGGGAAAAAATTCAGTTGGCAAAGCCCCACAGGTTGCTCATCACTGGTGTACATCATAGTTGTACCACCCTTAACGATGAATCTATTTCAACTGAATCTTATTATTTATTTGTTAACTCAAAGTTGTTTTCTTCCAGGTGCCCGTTTTGGTGAGAACTCCATCACTAAACATGTACTTTTTTCTGGTTCCTGTGTGATATTTTTACTGTCAGAAAGTATGCAATAAATGTGTTCTTGAGTTGAACTTAGAGAGCATAAGTTGAGAGTCTTTTACGTTGTAAAAACACGCATTTACATGTCTCTCTTGCAAGATTGTAAGTTATGAAACGAACGGAATAAATAGGGCATGGGCAATCATGTGACTGATGGAGAGGATGTAGTGTTTCCGTCATAGATTCTGTGACGACGAGAACTCCTGATATTGTTGAAATTCGTGAAAATTCAGTTACACTTGTGATGAAGCTACAATCTCCTTTCTCATCTACGGTATTTTGATGGTAGCTGTTAGGCATCAATAACCCAGCAAAAAATTTCAGGAGGAAACAGCAAGCATTCCATCGGTACATCGGTACATCGTGCAGCATGGAGTCTGGGTCGGGGTGCCAGTCACCGCCAAAAAGTTACCTTCCAGCACTTGCATTTGACGGATCAATAGTTGAACAAAACGAGAAAGACGCTTCTCATGGCAGTGTAGACAATTTTGTGGGCCAATCCCGAGGAATCATCTCGCATCCCGCAGGCTTTACTTTCCTTCCATCCCCTCCCCTGATTATGCAAGTCATCGACATGACGGCTTTTGCTTGCTGAAAAGTTGGATGACTACGAAATAGCGAAGGGAGGTAAACTCAGTGTCATGGTGCTCAGTGAATGACCGTATGACTGATCCATAACTGAGCTAGTTCTCCAGGTTTTGTTTTCCGTCAGGAAGCAAGTAATAACTTGAGAAAATGAAAACGTCCTCACTTCGCTTTTCCGCCAAGACGCACGTTTTACCACTTCAGCCCACTTGCACTGAATCAACTTCACCCATCCGTATTCACTCTACGTGGTATTGACTCATTTCCCGTCAAATTAGGCCTTTAAACGAAGAAATACGCTAGAGCAGGGATGCCAAGACGTGCCTTTCCACACCTCTCTCTAAAACCCCCTTTAGTTAAAGGACCTAGTTAGCTAGCGGAAGAAATAACAAAGCACAGGTACTGCCTCATTTGCAATGGGATCCAGAGGGGCCCTTTCGCATTTTTTTCACCTTCTCAGTTCATCACCAGCCCCCAAACATTAAGTGGGGAAACGTGAAACTCAGCAGTGGGGAAATGCGAAGCCCCACACAGGATCATTCTCGTTTACCCACAAGAAGCTCAGCATGTACAAGGTGAGACCCCAGTGAGAAAAAAAAAGGAGGAAGATGCTACAGCGTCAAGAACGTCTCTTGAAATCGAATGCTGACCTAGCATCTGGAGCTATTTCACTTCGTCAAAAATCCGTCAAATTTGAGAAGAAAAAAAGGGCCGGTATAAAATCTGCAGGTTAAAAGAGAACGAAAAAGAAACAGCCAATAACCCGAAATAGGCTTTTATAAAAGAAATTAAAAATTGAAAAAATGAAGTTGACTTGCAGTTTGGGGATTTGATATTCTTAAGGATGCCTTCATGGGAGAAACAAAATAGGGTCATCATCTAGGCCTAGAATTGAGAAAAAGTCAACGAAGGGAAAATAAAAGAAAAAAAAATGAAGTTGACTTGCAGTTTGGGGATTTTATATTCTTAAGGATGCCTTCATGGGAGAAACAAAATAGGGTCATCACCTAGGCCTAGAATTGAGAAAAAGTCAACGAAGGGAAAATAATAGAAAAAGAAACCATTTCCTGAAGTCACTTCGATGTCCTGTCGGGTAAAACGGATTTACGAATCTCGAAGGCGACAGTTCGAAACCACGCGAGTCTCCGAGATTTGGGAGTGGTGATCTGAGAACGACTGGAAAATCAACGACTGCGTTGCCGCACTCCTTGAGGAAGTGGTGAAATGCGACGAAAATGCGAAGTGGGCAAGTGCGAATGTGAGGAAGTAGTAATAATCCATTCCGATGGAGTCCAGTGTTTTCCGTATCATATTGGCGTGGATGAGAACTGCGTGTGAGGCCATTGGAGTCGTCCAGTCTTGGGAGAGCTCTGACACCATACACTGGCAAAAATTGGAATTGCAACAAGGAGTTTAACGATTTTAATTAAATTCGGTTCAAAATTCTTTTGAAGTGTGTAATGAAGTTGATTAAAGTTTCAAGGACCTAGGATTGTTCTTCGCAGAGAACTCGACGAATTCCTGCCTTTAAAGGGCATGTGGGGGATCCTACTGATTGCCCTAAAGAAATACCCAAGAGTTTGTTAGTGGAATGAGGATGTGAAACGTAACTCCTAATGGTGTTTTGAGTTTATCGGGAAAGTTTCAAGTTTGTCGGATGAGACAAAACAGAGAGCGTGCATAAGGAAAAAGGATGGTGGCTTCACTGAAGACACCAGAATCCTTTCCCGCTAGCACTTTCCCTTTCGCGAATTTTTGACTCGACCCGACCTGATGCATTGGATCGGAGGTGGGCAAACTTTTTAACATGCGGGCCACAAGCACCGAATACTCGAAATTAAAAAAATAATTAAACTTATTAGCATCTCAGTGGGACACGTGCAGCTGCCCACAGTTTTTTTTTTAATGAGTTTTTCGAAGTCAGGTGTCATTTCTGACACGGAGATTAGCAGCACTGCACTCAAATGTTAGCCAGTCATTTTTATCCTCAACTTTGATTTGTTGCTATTCGACGAAGCGTTTGCTCGCGAACATAAATGGAACCGAAGAGCACCGACATTGTTTTGGCAAGTTCTCGTGAGTTGGAGAATTTTGTTTCACTGATGAGTTATACCAGAGGTGAACTTTTCCTCGTGAGGTAAATCGCACTGTAAGTCGATCGGTTCCTGTTGAAGTTCGTCTGGAGTTTTCATAGAGTCAAAGGTAAATGGACGAGACAGCAGCTCGAGCTCCTTCTCGATTTTCTTTAGTCGAAAAACCGACGGCAAAACTCACGTAAATCACTCACCATCTTGCTGTACTTGTCAGTCGTATTGAAGGACACGGCGATACTATGCAAAGTGGGGAAATGCGAAAACACGCTGTCCTTCACGCCTCGAAAACGGGAGTAGCTCGACTTGGAACGTTTTTAATAGTCGAGTAGAGTTCCTGCACAAACACTCCCTTGCCCTGCAGTTTCAGATTCAAGTCGTTTAAATGCTCCATCACGTCCACGACAAAGGCAAAGCCAGAGAGCCAATATGTGTCTTGAACTTTGGGAAATCCTCATCTTTACCCTTCATTTCCAAAAATATGATTCCATCCTTCAGCTCCCACGCTCTTTTCATCGCTTTTCCTAAACTAGGCCAACGGACATTGGTGTGATACGCAATATCGGCGTGCTTCGCAACGATATCTTCAAGCAGAGCAATGAATTGCCCTTTCACTCGAATGAAATTGACAAGCTTTGGTGGATTTTTGAACAGAGAACTATCCGATTATGCCAGGAAATATCATGTATTTTCCCTGGAATAAAGCTGCATTAGCGGATAGTTCTCTGTTCAGAAATCCACCCTTAACGACTGCGCTTACCGCATGCTTCAAATTCGGAACAGTTTTACAAAACACCTCATGGTGGCTGATGCAATGAAGAAATAGGAAATATCATCTGGATTCGTCTCTTTGACTTTCACTTCAATTCTTTTCAAAATTTCATCGTTTTAACCAGTTAAGTTGGGAGACCCGTCTGTTGTGACACTAGCCGAATTTTTCTGAGGCAACTTCAGTCTTTCGATGCAGTTCTCCACTCTTTCAAACAGAACTTGTCTTGTTGTCGTGTCCTTCAGTGATTTCAAACGTATCATTGACGCCTCTTACGAAAGCGAGTAACTGAATTGTCTGTGCTGTCATCCAGCGCCATGGAGGACCTCACGAAAGAATCTGCTTTTTTACGTAACTGTGCTGCCGAGTCTGCATGAATCTCTTCGCTGCGACGCACCATTGTACTCCTTGAAAATTGTGACGCCCTGGTGGCAAATCAAGCAAACCGCATTTGTATCCACGTCCGTGAAGAAATACTTCGTCGTCCACTCATTATTGAAGATTCAACATCCACTGTCAACTTTACTCTTCTCTGAGTCACTCGTATTGCAACGGTAAATATATTCGAATTTTCACAAAAGTCAGGAACACAAATAACCACGAAGCAACTCGTTCAGACGCACGGACGAATATGAGCCAGGGCAATACTGTCAATTGTTTGCTCGGCAATTGTTTTTCAAAAGACGGGAAACATTATTTGCTATGCAAGTCTTAACAAACTCTCCTGAAAATGGCCAGCTACGCTTAACAATGAAGTGAGCTACCTGATAACTCGCACGATTCGTCTTTTATTGAGCGAAATTTACGCCACCAATTGGCGAAAGTTGTGGGAAAATGTCAGCTAAGTCAGGAAATTTGTCAGCTAGTCCAGATCAAGAAGCTCTGGTGTACACTTCACATGATGCTGCGTGCTTGGACTTACTCTTGGACTCTTACTCCTGAACAACAATCGTCTCCTGACAAACCTTTGCCTCGACAGCATTGCCATTCATGTTTCGAAAAAAAAAAGTATTCAGCCTGCGAGCGATTTTGACAGTTTCGGTACTGGCTATCAACTTTCCTTTTTTTGAGGCTTGACATGATTAAATGATATCGTACCAAGTAGGAAAAAAATTATGCATAAGCATCCACACCTATGGCGACTGAAACTGGCTCTAGTGGATATCAA
This sequence comes from Darwinula stevensoni, assembly GCA_905338385.1. Lineage (NCBI taxonomy): Eukaryota > Metazoa > Arthropoda > Ostracoda > Podocopida > Darwinulidae > Darwinula > Darwinula stevensoni. Next base: position 203,752 of record CAJPEV010000060.1, read on the forward strand.
TTACACCGGTATTACACTGAATTTTAAATGACGCATTCGCTAACGAAATCCCTTCACAGCTCGCTGTCCAAGTGCGATGTCCTAGGGAAGCACTCAACAGAGCTTGGGATTTAATCTCGAGTTTTCGACGAACAGAACCTGAGTAATGACTTGGGATGCCCGAGGAGACACAGAAAGGAACGGACAAGAGACAAAAGTACAGCTATGTTCCCTGTTGCATATCTCTGCGGACACCCAAGATACGTAACTGGGAACGAAAAAAGCCTTATTTTCCAGAACTAAAAGGCGGAGCCAGTAAGCCGTAAAGCATAGTCAGACGAGAGTGGGAGACTGATGCGTTCGGAACAAGACTCTCCAGTACTACATTTGAAGAGGGACCTGAAACGGCCCAGAATACAGTGGATGAAATGCGCATGAGATTTTCTTTTTGATGAGACGAATAGGAAAGCTGAGAGCCAAACGTATCGTGCAGGTCGCATCTTACCGCGGGCCGGATAGAATCCTTCCGCAGGCCGTAGTTTGAGCACTCCTGGACTAATTCAACGGTCTGATGCATGCATTAGGTTGGCATGAAACAGATTACGGAAATTAGCTTCTCTGATGACGCTATTTCTCTCTTGTACTGGCGTTATCAGCAAAATCAGCCACCTCTGTAATCTGGTTCATGTACTGTAACTTATAACAAGTGGGGAAATAGAGTTCGGAGACGTTGTCTGGACATGGCTTCGCGTTGAACTCTCTCAAGAATGAAAAAGCGGCTTGATGAAAGAAGGGAGATTGTATAGGAGCAGTGGGAGGTATTCAATACAATTCATTCAGGTTCTATGGGCGGGTCCCATCTCAAATGAGGCATTTTGGAAAATATTTATCTCCTCTCTCTCTCTCTCTCTCTCTGCAATAGTTGACCAAAAAAAAACTGCAACTGGAGAGTTACAAAATTGGCGACATGCCCAATCTCCGTTCTTCCCATTTTCAAGGTATAAACTAAGCGGCAAATAACTCAATTTTTGTAATAAAAATGTCTAAAACTGAAAATGTGCAAATAGTTTTTGGTGAATCATTCGTTTAAATGTGAATTTATCTTAATTCGATTATTCCCTGAAGCTACATACACTGACGTATCTCATTGGCAGCTCGTGATATCAGGGCCGTCCAGAGGTTTCTAGAGGCCCGGGGGCAAAACTAAACTGGAGGTCCCCTTGGAACCTCTTGATATTATAACCTTGTTGCTGGTGTGATTGCTGAAGAACATGAATGATGCGATCTTTAAGGTCTTTGAGGGATGCAGGTTCCGTCATAAACGCATGCTGTTTAGCATAGCCCCAGAGGAAGAAATCCGGGTGAGTGAGGTCAGGTGATCGAGGGGGCCATGACACAGGTCCACCCCGTCCAATCCACTGAATACCAAACAGGTTATTCAGTTTCTGACGGATCGTGAGAGCAAAGTGGGGAGTGGCACTGTCCAGTTGGAACAACAGTTTGCGCCGTGTATTCGGTAGCAAATCATGAAGAAAATCAGCTACAGTTGTGTCCAACACTTGCCCAAATGTGTGTTGGTCCACATGCCCTTCAAAGTGTGGTCCCACAACCATCCCAGGTAAAACAGAACATTGAAACAACATGGATTGTATGTGGATTGTGTGTGCGAATGTTGAAGGTTGAAGGTGAACATTGTTTCATTGTTGATACAATGTCGTCGCATCACATTGTGGATTCCAATTGGGGAATATTCGGATTATATTTATTAGATGTGGCATAATTGTTAACCCCTCTTAAAATGATGAAGGGTGGGACCTCTCCAATAGGTTTTAGGAGTACTATCAACCTACCACAACATGGTTTCAATGTGGAAAAAATGAGACTCCTCAACTATTGAGTTGCATGCCGTCTATTATCATGTATTTGAATATTGATTTTTTTTTTCATTCGGAAACAAATACATAAACTATTTCCAATTATCCTACGGTCATCGCGGAGACGTCTTGCATCCTCTTATGAACGTTATGTTACTAGGGTAGTGTAGTCTAGGCACGTTCATAATGAAATACCAAGAGCGCTCACTAGATGGTATCCATGTTCCCCTGTAGCCTCCTAAAGCAATTACGGATCTGTCACCTTCCATTAAAGCGTTTTCTTCCCACGTTCCTCTTATTATTACGTAATTAATGAACACATGTATTAGAGAAATGTGGAATTATGATGTTCTGATGTTATGAATTATGATCTGGTTTTGAAACAAATTAAATGTCCAGGTTTAGTGTGAGCGCATAGAAGTCTAGGCGATTGCAGACGTCTTAGAGCATGCAACAGAATAACCTGAAGTGATCTATTCACAAATCTTCTAAGAGAGGAGCTGAGAGAATTTATCCTCGATTTGTAAATCGATTAGGCATACAAGGCTTTGATACTGTTTGCAGAACTGAAGAGGACCCATTCTCTCAAACTTCTCAGTACTCTGTGGGTACTGACTTATAGATGTTGAAGAGGATTTATCCTCTTTTGTATATGTATTGGGTTGGAAAGAAAGTCTTGCAACACTGCGCAAATTTTTCAAAATGTTATAACTTTATTGAAATGCAATTTCAGTCTACAATGTAATGACCATTGTTGTCTATGACATGTTCCCAACGCACGGGTAACTGCTCGATGCCCTTTGCCCAGAACTCTGGCGATCGCGAAGCGAAGAAACGGCCGACATCATTTTCGAGCTGTGCTCGATCGTCGAAGGCCTTGTCCCGCAGGTGATTCTTGAGGGCCCGGAACAAGTGATAGTCGGAAAGGGGCAAGTCCGGAGAATACGCTGGATGGGGTAAAACTTCCCAGCCCAGTTCCGTAATCGTCTGGCGAGTCATCTTCGCAACACGTGGACGAGGGTTGTCATGCAGAAGGAGAACTTTGTCGCGTTTGGGACGCTCTTTTTGAATGACGCCAGCCAACTTCTGAAGTCGAGCAGCGTAGACGACGGCAGTCACGGTGGTACCGGTTGGCAGGAGCTCATAGTACAACATTCCTTCTGAATCCCACCGATAGCAGAGAAGAACCTTCTTCTCGTGGAACCCTGGTTTCGGTTCGTGTGGCGGCAGTTCTCCTCGTGGAAGCCACTGACTCTTGCGAGTATGGTTGACATCGAGGACCCAGCTCTCATCTCCAGTAACGATTTCCTTCAGAAGGTCCTTTCTGTGCGGACGAAGGAGCAGTGATTCGCAGACACCGACACGGCTTGCTTTGTCAGAGTCGCCGAGCCGATGAGGGACCCATGTCGAGTAAACCTTCCGATAGCCGAGGTCGTTCAGATGGTTGCCGATGGCCATATGGGTGACTCCAAGTGTAGTCGCCGATTCGCGAGTGGTGGCGCTCGGCTTCGCGTTGAGGGCGTTCCGCAGGGCTTCGTCATCGACTGTAGATGGA
>CAJPEV010000060.1:216124-238845 GCA_905338385.1 Darwinula stevensoni
ACTGTCCTAGTCCTTGTAGTAAAAGGAATACTACGAGTAATGAGCTAATACTTAAAGTAATTAAGCTGATTGATACTGATCTAATGTGAAGTTGGAGGTAGCTATCAGAAAACTTATGAATACTGCTACAAAGTAGCCAGGTAACAACTAACTCTCGACTTAGCTGACAGAACCTCGAGAGTATCCTCCAACACGTCCTCACGCTACGAACGCTCGACCAAGACTTCAGGCATACCTATGCTTCCCAAATCATTAATAATGAGAGAACTTAAGGTTCTACATAGCTATGCCTTATGAAATTATTCAGAGGGCGAAATTTAGGCTTGCTTTAATGAAACAAGGTGTGGGGTGACAAGATACGAGGGAAGAGAGTTACAGACGAGACAAAACTATACGGAGAGAGACAAAGAACTGGGAGTCTCCTAGCAATCCGTTCACGACTTACGGCAAAGGACGACTAAATAGTAAAATGGAGGTTCAGAATAGAATGGAGAATGAGGATAGAATGGGAAATGAGAAAAGAAAGCTGGAAGCTGTCGTTTCTCCTTTCCCCAGATAGTCGACGCCCAAGAGTTTCAGAGTGAGAAGTGCCACCTCTTTACTGGGATACAAGCTAGATTCCAGCTATAACCATTTACATCGTGCAATGCAAACCCGTTTCTTCAATATCTTCATTAACTTGGGCAGGGGGAGTGGGGTAAGAGTTGATTTCGTAAAAAAAAAAAAAAAAAAAGAACAGGATTTCATCAACTCTCCGCTTCCGCCCCCAGAAGGTATTAATACAGTAGCGAGGGAAAGGAATCGCCATGTGATGGTTTGCATTCTGGGCTCATACAGGGTTCTTTGGACTGCTCTCCCCTCGTGAGTAGGTTAATTTTCATTTCCCCTTTCCCGCTTTCGTGAGAGAACCCTTAGGAATAAAAAATGAAGGGAAGTCTAAGAAGACTATCAGACAACCGTGGTCATCGATATGGCCACTCTCCCTCCCAGTAGCCGCCATACGCGCACACTTCACTCGCTGCACGCCACCCAGCTTGTTTATTGACGCCTGGGGTGGAGTTCCTACGTTCTGGAGTTCCCTGAAGCTGTAGACCTAGTCCAAGCCCTGTGATGAACTTTACGGTTGGTGCTATCCGTAGTCTATGTGGTAGAGCAGAATGGAGCCAGCCGAGGCGTAGGCCCGAGAACAGCCCACGATGCGATATGCCTAAAGTTAAGCCTTGAATAGACTTAGCCCATGAGAGTTCGACTTGATTGTGGCGGGTTTTGAGCAGTGGTGAGCTACGGGACCTTCACTTTGAGCCACTTTACAGTTATCTGATCTACCTCACCAGCCAGTCTGCCTTTCTGTCATTTTTTAGTTGATGCCGGCGCTCCTGTATGGATGTTGAAAGCATCCAAAAATGAGTTGAAGTAAAAAAAAGTCGCTTTGGCTCTCCATGTATTTTTTGCCCTAAACGTTATGCTTGAGTCTAAAGATAGTAGAGGGGACAGTAGAGGTAGGCATAGTGATTTTTTTATTACATTCATCCTGTTTAATTTCAGTCTATTTCTTGTCAACTGAAACAGGGCACAAACTAACTAAGCTGGAGATATGAAATTGCTCAATTTAGTATACTCCCTGGGTATGAAACTAATCCAGTGTCAAATTTCCTTCATTTCAGTTGTGGTGGAAAGTAACTAATACTATTAATAATCAGAACAATCTCTAATGAAACTAACAGTAATATTTCTTCAGATTCCAATTAACAAAGTATGGGTTACACAGGAATGACTGCCATTAACTGCAAACAGGTTCATGCACTGTTAGTGGTAGTAATGAAGGACCACATAGGGATTTTCCATTCAGTGCAATTCTTGTTGCAGCATGTCTTTTGGCAGGCACAGATGTCAGTTGTTAAGTCTGGACTTGCTGGAAGATCTGCTAATGGCTCAAACTCAGGCCAATGTTCTGCAAGCCCTGTTGTGAGAAAAAAGCAGTCTGTAAAATCTCCAGTGAAGTTCTTGGTACATGGTGCACTTTCTGCCAAATGAATGGCTTGTTGCTTTTGGTCAAGTAGTCCTACAGTATCATATTCCAGCATAGGCATAATTTGTTCCTAATGTTAATATTTGCCCATGCTAATTCTCTTTGGGAATCAGCATGGGCAAATATATGTATTTGTACGTTTGTAATTCCCTGAAATCTAGTGAAAGCATTTTAATTTTCATTTGTGCATGGTAATACTTGCATAAATAAATTAGTCAGGAAGTCAAACTTTCAGGGTATCTCGAGTATATAAATGAAACACTTTGGGTTTGTGCATCTTGACTTGAATGCTTAGGCTAAGGTATTGGCTGTTTGTTGAATGTGCTCTGTGGTGATTGAATTCATCTCATTCTATTCCTGCTGTATGTGAGAGAGTATGAGAGATCACTTCCCATGAAATTTTGATTTTGAGTGGAAGTATGAGTATCAAATCTAAGCATTTTCAGATATTGGATACGAAACAATTGCTTTTCAATTGTAGGGTATCTCCATGAGATTTGTTCTGCAGAACTGAGTTCATTTGCAATTTAATGTAGGAGTTCCTTCAGGAATATGTTATTGGTAGGATAATATCCCACCAGTTGGACTGATTATCTCATAAGAAATAGACCTGAATATGTGTTTGATTTAGCAACAAATCTACACGTTAAGAGAGTTGAACAGGATGTTTGACTCCTGGTTTATGCTTGTATGTAGTGACTTGAAATGTATCAGTGCAGCTTCCCAGCAGTGGACTTCACTGCTTCTCATTCAATACAAAAGAAGACAGATCTCACTCCATAATGAATTTCATTAACACCACCATTTAACGCTTGAAGTACTGTGGAAATTATTTTGACTGCTTGCCGATTTTTAATGCACTTTGCTCATTTGGCAACTAAGGGCCTCTGCAGTTTTTACTTTTTCCTATCTATCGAATATCAACATTTTATCAAAATAACATCTGGAGAAAGCAAATAAAATGTTACAGAATAATAGTTTTATACTGCTTTTAATGCAGCAGTCAAATTGACCACTCCAGTCCTTCTAGTGTTAAGGGTGTCCCCTGCTTATTGTTTCTGCTAGCTGATGACTGTGAAGACAAGATAATGCACAATTATAATGAGCTACTGTATGCATGATAAGGTAAGTGGCACAGTAGTCTGTTGTGGCAATTACCACACTTTTTATGTCCCTCCACAAGCAGAAACAACCATTTTCTTGATCAAGTGACTTTTGATTGGTTGCACAATTTATTTAGAAATCACAAGCCCCACCTTGTATTACAAACTTCAAAGCCATATTCATGTTCCATTTTTAAATATTTATTGCTTTTCTCTCATGGAAATGGATGGTCATAGAACATCTAAACAGATCCAGCAGACATTAGTTACTAGGATAGTTGAGGTTGGCTGTATAGATTACAGGGTGAGAGGGAGAAATTCCACATTTGAGTCATGAAGCACATCAGTTCAACTCGGTGCAGAGCTGTTTGAGTCAAGTTGCAACTTGTATGATTATGGCATGTCACATTTCAATGGGGACCTATATGCCTATTTTCTGTCACTGAAGATTTATTCCTACCATGACTTAACCCTTGGAAACAAGTAGTTTCCAAGAGGGGCAAAGTAGTAAAGTTGTTCCCTGGGCTGGCCATTTGAGCTTTTGAGAAGCACTGGATGTGATAGTTACCTGTAGATGTAAAAATAGTTAGTGTTTCATTGTTTTCTCCTATAATTAGTTTATCTCCAGTACATCAAATTAACCTGAGACTACATATATGACTAAACTGAATAACATGATGTTACTACAGTGATTTCGGTGATTAAAGTAATGAATCTTGCAATAATTTTGCTGTGTTTATACTTCTCTGACAGTGTCAACACTGCTAGTATGCAGACTCTAGGGACATCCACTGAAAATCAGTTTAATTTATATGAGACCAGAAGAAATGTATCTTCTGCCCGTATTTGGAGACCCACAGAAATCAGTGGTTATCATTGTTAGCATGATTGATGAAAATCATTATTTTTCATTTGAATCTGGTTTTCCACCTTTTGATCTTTTTTTGCACTTTTTTTTTTACAGCTTCTTAATAACTCTTTTTCAATGTCATGTGATAGTTTGGAAGACTAACATTTTGTGAAAGCTCTATATTATTGGCAATGCTGACTTTTTCAGACTTGTAACAGTCTTAAGTCCTAGTTTCTTTGTGGTTGGAAAAACTAATAGTTTTTTTTTTTTAGTTAACCCAGGCCAAATTTGATTTTGAGACAATAGCATTCTCATACCTAGTAGACATTATAGGCCTTGGTTGCATTCAGAAATTGAACAGTTTGCATGGTTGAGAAATTGTTATGGTGGCAATACAAGTAGGTAGATGGGTTCATTTGTGTAATGGCATTGGCAGAGGGGACGAAGTGGATCGTGGACCGTGTATAGCCTATAATTTAGTCCAATTGGACTGGTGTTACCAGCAACAGATGATCCAATCAGTTCAGGATCTGTATTTATTATGATGCTCCCTATTAACATACGTTTTGTCATCCCCTTCCGGATGAATTAAGTCCAGATATGTAGGGCTTATCCTGTTTGGCAAAATTTCAGTTCTCTTGCGGGAGGGAATGAAATGCATGACGCGGTGTCAGGACCAACATCCCTGTAACGCATCGAAAGCGGATGTAACACTTGTATCCACAAAACACCCGCAGCTGCATCCCGCAAATCGAAGTTTTTACTCGTTGGTCGTCTACCAACGTAAAGAGTCCTCTAGATGCGCCTTGGCATGCCAACAGTCCTATGGCTAGATAAAGAATTCTAGTCTGTCGTTATCACTTCTCCAAAATGCTGAGATGGTACCGCAAGAGTTGTATGCGGAGACTTGTATTCACCGTATCCAATGGACGATGAAGCAGAAACGAAAGACAGAGACTTGCATGTATGGGGTGCACAGGGAAAGTTTGTTGATTCAAGATGTATGAATGAATTTGCGAAATCAGGACGGGAACGGGAGTGGGTCCGAGATCAAGATCGGTAACAAAAGTGGGTGGGGCTTAGCATCCATTCTCATTCTCGCAGCAGCACCCCGTCATCCCGCTCCTGCTCCACAGACAAGATTGTAGTTCCTCTTATCGCAACGTTTCCAGTCTGTGCGTTGTTGAATGGGTAGGGGAGGCGGTTGACATTACGAACATGGGAAATACTGATGGGCTGGGGCTTTAGCATAACGAATCATACCGACTAAACAATTTGCCAACGTCTCTGGAAACTTTTCGAAAGAAGTTCAAAAGTCCCCCTTTCTCAATAAAGTTATGCGTGCATCTCAGAGGGGTGAAGCGCGATGAAGTTGTTTGCTTTTAAAGGATGCTGCAGGGAAAAACAGCTTGAGAACAACTTGATTAGATCGTGACCATACAAATTAATTGAATCTTAGTGGCCCTGAAATCTCTCCTTGATCTTCATCTCCCAATTTCACTGCGTAGTGCGATAGTGCTGAAAATGATTGCATTGTGACTGGAATACAATAAAATGATCTAGCATGGAAATGCTAGATTGATAGATCTATAAACGCGGCACACTCGTTAATAGAGAAGGCAGAAAGGGCCTCGTGAGGAGATGGGAAAGGAAACCTTTAAGGGCCTTTAAGGACAGTACGACGCAACGTGTTAAAAAAAAATGCTCCAGGAAGCAGGATGGGAGCTGAACATTCCCCCCAGGATCTACTTATCTGTATTTATCTTCCTTTGCAGTTTCGTCCGTAAATCGGAGCGGGAGATGCTTCGAGGATCCATTTACCGGACTTCAATCGGATTAATCTCCATAAAATGGAACCATGGCGCAATTTGTACGAGTACAGCATATTAGGGCTACTGCTCATCAGTGCTGGTCGGGTCGGATTTGATCGCTTCGATTCGGCAAGGGTTTTTCCTGCCCACTGAAGTGGAGCGAATCCCCACCCGCAGTATCATACCATTCTGCCCGTTTGAAGATCTTACCTTTCACATCCATGTCTGTGAGAAATTGTTCCCACCGCGCAGAATTCGGCGGGAAAACGCTTCGCACCGATCCTCGCTGCAGTGCATCTCTCCTAAAGGTCAAGCTGTTCTGCGTGCATGCTGTCAGATAAGGATCAATGAAGAAATTAGGGTCACCAAGCGCGACAGATTGCCTAGTTTTACGTGTGACGAATCGGCACTCAGGTGATCTACATTCCACCCCGTCGGTTCTGTAGTTGGTTGAAGGTAACGGAGTCACTAATGCAAAGTGCACGTACGAGTTCATTGGGAAGTGATCCCACATTAAAAGTTGAAAGGAAAGAAAGAAGAAAGGAGGGGAAAAGTAAGGCCATATAAGAAAGAATGAAGAAAGATTCACTACCCCTTCATATACGTCAGCGCACGACGTGCGTTTCCCTCCGATCCTTACATTCCGGCTGACCACATTCTGCGCACGTATTGAGGCCGTTCAGCACAAAAATGACAGCTCAGGATGAACTTGACATGGTGAATTCGCCAGATTCATGGAGGAAAGTAGGGACCGAATAAAAATTGGATTAATTATTAAATTTTCTAAATCAGTCAGCAGCTTTAATTAAAATTTAAAAAAATTAGTTCATATTCCCAAGTAGAACTGAATTCAGGAAAAGCTGTCCAGTCTTCATAGATTTGAGGATTCGGTCAAAATATGCATTTTAGAGCACTCAGCAACTGTAATTACCCATGCTAACAGCCACACTTCCCTTCTCTTACATCCATTTTTCATTTGGCAGGGTAGGTGATAGCAACTTCAATGTTACTCAGGCTCACAGCACATTGATAACCATAAATTCAGCCTCCTCACCCCATGTGGTTGGTTCTGTTGAGGTGCACCAAGTTCCTGCAATGATTTTGTGTCTCACACCTTAAGGGCACCTTGATGCTACATGTTTCAACAGGAGGAAACTTGAGTTCTGCTGGCATTAGTAGGTCCACAGAAAAAAATGGCTTGCATTAAAAGGGTGTGTGAACTCCTTGCAAAATCTCTGAACTCCTCATGCCATAGAGTACAAAGTGAAATAAATAACCATGAACTGTTATCCCAGGAGACCACTTCATATGGAAACCTGAACTTCTTGTGTGGTAGCCAGATAGATATGGTAACATGATCCTCATTGAATCTAGTTAAAATACCAGTTTGATATATAGACTTTCATCTGTGACTATTTAGATCTCCCTACCAGTTTCAATAAGGCAACTGTCAGCTTCACAGGTCTCTGGGTCAAGGCATAGGTTGATGGGTCCAGGCCCATGAGTCTAGATAACCTGTAGGCATAGGCCTATTCCTAAAGAGAGTAAAAATTCATGGATCTGGAATTTTATTTTTTCTCCTTGAAGGTCATTTGCATATTGCTGGATTATTTCACTGGGCCATAATTGAGCTGGCTCTGCAGGTTATCATGAAAGCCAGTCAATATTCATCATGCAAGTCATTGTTGAATAACAGCATGGGGATGTGAGACTTTGACCATCAGTGCTTTGAAAGCCAGCATCAGTGGAAAAAGGATATACCTGCCATGTGTGAAAGATGGAATCAAGTGAAGTGAGTTGGTTCTGGAAGGAGGACATTTGGCTCCCTCCAAATGTGACCTGGAAAGACTTAGAACCTCGGCCTGACAAGCCCTATGCTAACTTCTATCATCTATACCTCCCCATACCTTTTGGTATCATCTTGATCATCATTCGGACACTCTTGGAATGGTGAGCTCAGATCATAGCAGGAATACTTGGCAAAATCAAGAGTTTGTGGCACACTCAAGATGGCTCATTTCTTCATACTATAGGATCAAGAGGAATTTTACCCTATCCTGAGAAATTGCAGTACAATTCCTTCTCTTTCCCTGCCCTCACCAAGCACCTGTGCCTCATGCCTATCCCTCATTCTCTTCCCTTGTTACCTTAACCACAGTCCTCAGGCTTAACTAGGATAGATTTACATGTATTTTATTTTTTGAATATGAAATTGTTTTACTAAAGTGATTTGCAAATGAAATTTTGCCACCTTTAAAATTGTCCGTTTTATGTCTCTAGGAAATGTAAGGTAATCAGGAAGTAACTGAGATTGAAGTATCAAGCTTTGAAGATAGGTATTCCCCTGGCTCTTTGTAATGGTTCTTGTCAATATACCTTTGCAAAAACTCCTGGCATTTGCATTCTTTTCACAGTACCTCAATGTGGTCCTTCTAAAAGCCTAGATTCAGGAAGTTATTGTCTTGCCTTTAACTCATGTTGCATATTTCATTAAGTTTTCTTCTCATCTTGCAGCTTCAAAATTCTTGAAAGACATGCAAAACAGTAATATTTCAGTAATATTTCCTTGCTTCTTTATGTAAGTTTATGTATTAAGTTATTCACATTTTCAGAATTTAGTGAAAATAATGTTGAAAAACCTATTGGCTGAGAGTTTGAATTTCTGTATACATATAGAAGTGCAGATCTAGCTGCTGTTTTATGCCATAATCTTGTACCAATCTGCCCCTTGCATACTAGCAATTAAATCTCAATTTAATATTTATTTGAAATAAATCTCGATTTATTTCAAATAAATATTAAATTTCAGAATAATAATGTAGATGTGGGAACATTGGGAATTCCATTATCATGAGCAATAGCCACTCCAATTAGAATAATAATTTAAAGTCCACTATTGCTGCAATGAGGTTGAACTGCTGGAGCTTTTAGGCTTCTCACCAGAGCACATGAAAGTACATGGAAGGCACCTGAAGACCTCATGAGAGAAATGCTACAGCCAAGGAGTTTTTGTAACTAACAGAGTGTCCATTTTTTTGTAGGAATGCTCTTTAGGCAGACACCAGCAGGTTTTGCTACCTGCATCCATTGACTTCATCTGGCCATGGAGGGGGAGAAGGTCATAAAAAACCTTACTTCTTTTCAGATTTTGAAATTGTATTACAAATAAGTAAATATTATTCATGGAATGATTACATGTCATCACAGAAACTGGATGCCATCAACACCAAGTCTCTCTCATTATTTGACCAGTCTTGGAAATTTCAGAATATATTCATTAGTTCAGTTATTAGGGCTTTCATGAATTTATCTTCTAAAGGTGGCAAATCTAAGGATGGACACCTAAGTATGGAAAATTTTGCAGCTTTTGAACTATTATCTCCTGTCTACTTGTTGTTGGGGTATCTTCAACCACCTTTCCAATACCCTGCCAACTTTGGTGCAGTAGCCATTAGAATCCAACATTAAATACAAGCAATCTCCAATCTAATGCCACTGTTGGTCATTACCAATTTTGGCACTGTATTGAATTAACTACATTCCTTATCATAACTTATGGAGGGGATTTGTCCACAGGAAGAGGTTGGCAATAAGTGAGGGTAGTACTATACTGAGTTCTGGTATTATGAGGGTTGACTAAACTTTAGAAATTTTCTTTTTGTGGGTATGTTTCTCAGATCTGTTTAAAAGTAAGAATCAAGAGAAACTCTGAAAGGTGTTTACTGTGTTCTTTCTGCTTCATTCTCAAATTACAAATTTTTTGTAAACTAAAATATAATATGGTCACTCCATGGAACCTGTGAAATTCCTCCTTTTGGAAAGTGCACAACATGAATTCAGAAAAATTCACTCTGTGTGTGTGTGGTTCTAGTTTTAGAGGATATCTTCCTTCTCTTCTGTGCTGATTGAATGATCTGGGTGCTTTTTCCTCTTAGAACATATATAATCAAATTAAAAAGCCTCTCAAGAAGTTCCCATAAAAATTTTCATTTGCAGGGACACCAAACTTTCACTCCAAAGTGGCATTGTCCCATTCAAAGTAGTACTCCTGTGAGTTTTTGCACTTCTTTCAGCCGGTGTACAGTTACTGTGTGTACATCAGTGGTTTGTCCATTACAAAGGTCCGCATCTCACTTGCGGCCCTCATGATTGCATCCTGCTCAGCAAAGCAGGCAAGTGCAGGCAGACACACTTGCTCTTTTTGTGTCGCATGGGTAAAAGCTTTTATTTAGGTTCTGAATGACCCATTTCATAGGCGAACCCCTATTACCATAATTTTAAAAAATTTTGAGACAGTCTAGCATATTCTTACAAAGTTTCTGTCATTTTGATATGAATGCTTTGAGTCATTTTTCTACTTTTTTCCCTTGAAACATTGACTGAATTTATCTGTGGATGATTTACATCTTCAGAGGCAATTCTTAAGCTCCAATTTTTTTTTTCCATTCAAGGGCCTTGAGCCCACATGATTCTAACTCAGTTTTGGATGTAAGTGTAGGTTCTCCATTTGTAACTTGTTTCTCTTCTCTTCAGAATAAGGACAAAAATGAATGGCAGTGAGTCTTGGTGCCATCCTCATATCATGACTAGGAAAGATGGATACTTAAGAATGTAGCCTTTTCATGGTTGATCCCCCTCTCTGAAACTATGTCCTCCAGCATTGCATAGTGGTCACATTCATACCAATGCAGTCTGCACTCTGATGCTAAGAGATGCCTCTATCATTTCAACTAACTGGTCTTGATCAATGGGTCTAATGGCAAGAGTAAATATATAACATTGGCCCAATAGCAAAGTGGCTTAAAGAAATAAGAAGGAACTGGTTCTCTTAGTAAGGCCACCCACTTCCATAATCTGATTGATGTGTTATCCTGGTTCTTGTTGAGCTTCATAAGTAGGGTTGTTCCAATACCCAAATCAATCTGGTATATTGTCCTGAAACAATCAGGATACACTGGTAAGAGTTTGTGTATGAAATTTCAACAATATATCCCTCCAGTCCTTCTTGGTGTTGCAATTTTGTTGGCACACAGTGTATGATTTCTACTCGTGTCCAATGAGTTCCATTAGCTGGACATGGAGGGATTCTCTATTTAGAAATGCATTCATCCCATGTAAAATGTAGTATAAATTAGTTTGCAAGTTTGTGTAGGAGGTAACTGGATTGATGTGAGGTTGTTATCCCTTCTCCTTTAGAGGGCAAATTGTGCTGTACAAAGTATGTTAACATACTTTTCCAGTATGCAAACTTTCTCTTCATAATTCAGTTTTGCTTCCTCAAATGCAGGTTTGCATTCAAGCCATTTGGTACATCTCTGGGACTACGAGCAAGGAGAGTGCGCAAGATTCCAGCCAATTCCATCTTGGAGAAGGCAGCTGCTCGCAATCATATCATGGACAGGAAACAGGTTTGGCCTTAATGGTACAATAAAGTCTCATGACTACCATCATCATATATTTATAATTATATTCATGGTGCTTCATTCTAGATCCAAGGACTTGCCAAGCAAGTGGACATGTCTGAGAGACAAGTTGAGAGGTGGCTTCGCAATTACCAACTTCAGAGGAAACCAAACAAGCTCACAAAATTTTGTGAGACAGGGTAAGTCAAGAAGCCTTATGGTTGCTATGGATGTTAATGATACAAAGATATATTGTATATACAGTAGATTCTGCTTTATTGGGCCATCGGTTAATGGGGGCAGCCAGTTTATCGGGACATTTTGTCAGGAACAGAACCATTTCTATGCAAGTGCATTTAAATTTTGCCATATATTCAGGACGAAAATCTGCTTTATCTAGGGCAAGGTTGAGATTAACTTATGCTGTCAGTCCTAGATTGATTTTTCCATCCACTCCCTCACTCCTTTTCACTGTGCCTTTTGTGGTTAAGAGCTAGCCAACTGTTAAGGTAGAGACCATCGCAAACAGCTTCCATGGATCTGGCTCTTATTCCGGTCCAGAGGTGCCAGCATCGGCCAACGACTGGGGTCTGACCATTATTGATGTCACTAACAGAGGAGCCTACCTATTGACAAAAACGCACCATGCTTTGCCGAACATGATGACTTTGTGGACCATATGGTTTCGGACATCATTGCCAAGGGGCCTTGCTAAGAGAATGTCTCAGATGAGGAGCCTGAGACTTCACCTAAGGTGACTTGCATAAGAGGCCATGTGAGAGCGCTTGGACATCCTTCAGTGCTACTTTATTGAGCATGGTTTGGATGATAGCGAACACTGCTCTTCGCATTGGTGCTTTAGAGCAGTGTTTCCCAAACGGTGTGCCACCAGTAGGACTTAAGTGTGCCGTGAGATTTCAGAGTTGACAAAAAAAAAACTTAAAAACAAGAGGGAACACCATCTCTCAGTGAAAAATGAGCTGAGAGTTGCTCTATCATGCCTCGTATCAAACTACTGTGTTCAGCGAAGGAAGCACATCGAAAGTAAGTAAATGGCAGTAAAGTAAGTCAAGTTTCCCATCGAAAGTAAGTAAATGGCTGGGTGTGCCATGGAAAGTTCAAGCGTCCTTATGTGTGCTGCAAATAAAAAAAGATTGGGAACCACTGCTTTAGAGAAGCTTTTTTGGGCATGAAACAAGCAACTATGAGCACATTTCTTGAATGGTAATTTTTGTTTTTGCACAAGTAAAGGACTTTCTTGTCTGAGTTTCTTACTATACTATAAGGTAAGTTCGCTTTATTGGGGCAAATCGATCTGGAACCAACGTGTCCCAATAAAGCGGAATCCACTGTACTTGGGTTTTTGAGGATATTAGAAAAATATTAAATCAGCATTCCCAAATTTTGATTGAAACATCAATTTATCAAACTATTACAGGCTGATTTCATTGAGCTGAAGTTACATCCAGAAATAGGTTTTTTTGTTGCACATTTCATTCATTCATTCATTTTCCATATCATATTTTCATATGAGCTCTAGGTATATGTGATCAGGTACTTGACATCTGGAAGAAAACTGAACCTGGACACTTGCAAACTTACCAGATTCAGTTGTAGAGTCATACAATTGGTCTGACTCCTGAGCTTTATAGCAATATTCTGTTGTACCTAATTGCACCAGAACATTCATAATTCCCTTAAGGTCCTTCTGGGTGATGAAAGAAAAAAGTTAAGAAGTCAATTAAATCATGCATCAAAACCTGGGCAAAATTGAGATACTTTTCTATGACAGTGACTCTTGGGGGTCGTTATATCACTAACTTGTAACTGTCAGATAGGTGCAGTCTGTTCAATATTAATGAGCAAGGATGCAAGCTGTCAAGTGGGATAGTAAAAGGAGAATACAGGGTGGAACAAAGTCATTCTTTTTCATTTTTATTTATATATCCATACTAATTAAGGTGTGCTCAAGCAGTTTCAAGGAGACATAGTACTACTCTTCCCTGATCAAATACTGATACTTTAAGAAGATATAATAAATAGTTTTCATGCCTTTTTTTGTGCTACAAGGTAAAAAATTGCTGTTGTGCATGCATAATCACTCACACAAACATAGATATTCCTTTTTATTTTTCCTTTGATGAATTCTTTAAAAGCGCTGATGGGTACAACCACAATTGAAGTGAGGAAGGAAAATACCCTTAATTTTCAAAAAGCAATGATTAATGTGCCCTCTTCTGCTTAAACAGCTGCTATCAGTATAGCTTACCAACCCTGATCTTCCCAAGCTTGTAAGACCCTAACAATTGAGGGAAGAAAGGAAGAAAATGCATGCCAAACTACAATTTCTATCACAATCTACACAAAAAAATTGTCTGAAAAATGTGGTCTGAAAAATTAGTGAATCTCTTCTTATAATTAAATCACATACTGTTCAGACCATTTTATCTTGGCAATGGAATTGTTGAGGAAATTAAGAATGTCATTTTCCTCTGCTCAATGATGCTTCTTTATAAGAGAGGCTCAGACTGGACTGGGCAGTGTGAGGACATGCTGGGCAAGTTTGGACAGACTTGCTCAGTGTCTTTTATTATGAGTTATAAGAAGTTATAAGTTGCTCCTATATGATAAATTATAGTGATGGCCAGAACTCATGATTGCAACTCCTTAAAAAAATATTTAAATTCTTTGAACATTTAGGTGGAGATGCCTAGTCTACATCGTGATGTTTGTGTATGGTATCTGGGTCATTTGGGATAAACCATGGACCTGGGACATAATGGAGTGCTGGCGAGGTTTCCCCATGCATGTTAGTTCACTTTCAATATGATGTACATTAGATAATCCAAAGTGCTATGACAGTGAAGAAATGATGGAATCATTGCAGTTCATCAGCCCAGATGTGTGGTGGTATTACATGCTGGAGCTGAGTTTCTACTGGTCCCTGATGTTCTCACAGTTTTTTGATATCCAACGCAAAGATTTTTGGCAGATGTTCATGCATCACTGTGCCACAATCTGCCTCCTGTCCTTCTCATGGGCCTGCAACTACACCCGGATTGGGACACTTGTCCTTGCCTGCCATGACTGTGCTGACATCTTCCTTGATGTTAGTAACATTCCCTTTATTCCCTGCTCATGACATGATGACACATGTTGTTCAAGTGTATGATTCATGTTGACATAGGGTGCCAAGATGGCAAAGTATGCAGGGAGAACGCGGGTCTGCAATCTTCTGTTTGGAATTTTCACATTTCTCTGGATCGTCACTCGTCTCGGCATCTTTCCCTTCAAAATTATATACAGGTTACCTAATCTCAGATACCTCTGAACTCAAAAAATCTCTTGCTCATCACTGTTGATTCTCCCAAGTATTCATCTCATAATTGGCACAGAATAGAGATTCAGTTGACCCTCATAACTAAGTTGAAGCTGCCAGAATTATTTTGTTATGTTAGGAGAGAGTCAGTCCTATATCCCCCAACTAGAGAACCAAATCCCATTATGCCTGTTTACATGATTATTATCCTGTGGGCATACTATGGGAGCCTGACAACTTTTGTGGAATTCATGAATGACAGTACATCAACACATTAGCTACCACATATCTGTTGGTGGGTCATGTGGCATTGCAGTTAAAGCCTCAGAAAATGCATTTGCAGCTGATGTCTTTACCCTTTTGCTGTGAAAAGCAACTCCAGTTGCTTCTTGTAACATTGCCATTGGCTACATGCCAAAATCAATATTGCAGCGAAAGAGTTAAACATGTGAAAGCCTTGTGAAATGAAGCTCACACAGGATGTTGATTTTGATTCCCAAACATTCTTCATTTCTTTTTAAGCACGAATATACAGGGTGCTTGGAAAGTAACTCCCCTACGTTATAATTGCAATAACTTTTTTACTTTTTGGACTGGAACCCTAGTGTTTGTGCCAAAAGAACAAGAATTCAATGGGGTTTTATGATTTCATTGATTTGTTTGTTTGCACTGATCCCCATGGTGTCAAAATTAAATCTTCAACACCATGAACATGTAGCTGCATGGTATGGAGTGTGAAGGTGAAGGAGGTTAGGAGTTGCATCCAAGCTATTCTCCTTCCACCACCACCTCTGGTTCATAATGGAGGACCTCCATACCTCATATTGTGCAGCTACTTGTGCATGGTATTGAATATTTAATTTAGACACCATGGGGGATCAATGCAAGCAAAAAAATCATTGAAATCATAAAACCCCATTGAATTCTTGTTTTTTTGGCACAAACACCAGGGTTCCAGTCCAAAAAGTGAAGTATTGAAATTATAAAATAGGGAGTTACTTTCCAAACACCCTGTATATTGTTGCTTACAGTCTTGCTTCATAAGAAGAAATGAATTCTTTGAAGGTGTTTCTTATATAATGTGACTGTGACAGCACATGTTGGGAGGCTACAACCTTGTATCCTGTATTTCCTGCATACTACATCTTCAACAGTCTCTTGATGGCACTTCTTCTCCTTCATGTCTTCTGGACCTATTGGATATTGAGAAGTGCTCTCAAGGCTCTTGCTGGTCATGTGAGTTTGCTATTTATTTCAACTTTCTCGTTGACCTTTGTATGTCTACATTATCTTGCTTCTTATTTCTTATTTAGTTGCAAGACCTGAGAAGTTCCTCAGAAGCAGAGAGCAGTGATTGACTGTCAGCACAACATCCATTAATTATTCTCTGTGATCCTCTTGGCTGCATTTATTGGGAAGAAAGAAATGACAGAGGCCGAGAATTGCTATGTTGTCAAGTGCAGAGAAACAGAAGAGAGTTTGAGAGACTCTAGTCCATGTTGCTCTCTTTCTTTCCTCTCACTTTCACACTCTTATACTCTCTCTCACCTTATTGGAATTGTAGCAGTCCAGACTCATCTATCAAAAGAGTCCATTATAACAAAAAAGGTGGATCTAAGATGCTGCTACTCCGCATATGAGTTTCCATTTACTGGAATATTTCCACCTTGTCTGGAAAAAAAATTATCTTCACTGCATGTCCCCCATGCCATTCATATTTCATAAAAGTGATGGGTATGGAGCTTTGTCATGACAGTTGTGCTGATACATTTTGTCTGTATGAGAGGATTGGGAGCACATCGTTATAAATAATATCTTATAACTTGACAAGATCAGTCAGGTTTGGGAACATGGAACCCTTCACATCTTGAAGAAAATAAAAAATTAAATATGTACAGGGATGAGGCACTTCAAAGCTGATGACCACAGTATGATCCAATGATACAGATCAATAGATCCCAAACTTTGAATCTTGACTCACCTGGCAACATCAAAAAAAGTTCACCATAATTTTGAGCAAATCTTTTTGAAGAAATTATTAAAAAGTCAGACCTTTTCAGTAGGTTTTTTCCCCTTAAGATTTGTGCATTGCTGCTTTTGCTGAGATAAGTGATTAGAGATGGAATCTTTCCAGGTATCTTCATCAGTTATTTTAACGGATGTATCACTTTACGTGCCTCTTTGCAACCCACTGTTAGGGTACCACTGATGACCATTTTTTTTTTTGCTGCCATGACAGCAACTAATTTCAAATATATTCAAATTGATCTGTGATCATTTCTTATTCCATGGGAAACTAAGGAACATAAAGTACTGCTACATGAAATGCTCATTCCATGAGCAGATTACCACCTTATTTCTGGTGTGTCCAAATTACGTGTATTCGTACTTATTGAGGATGAAAATGGCCGCCTCCATCCAGAAAATTGCTGCAACAGTCCCCGGCTGCCGTTTGAGTTGTAGCAGCGACAGCTGTTGTTAATACATTTTATTATGTGTATCAATGTTTGAAGATATGATTTTTCCTTTTCCCACATTTTGTCCTACTAAAAGCAATCCCTAGCTATTCGCATGAAGACCTGGTGGTGATCAAGACCTTGCTGAAGAATGATGAATGAATTTTCTGGGTAAAACAAACTTCCAGGTTGATCCTCCTGACTCGACATGCGCATTTCGACTTTTTCATCATTCTCTGCATTCTTTGGATTATGGACCTTCCACTACCTTGTTTTGGAGTTGCCGATCCCGTCTCTCATCAATCTTCCGAATGATGCCTTCAAGACCACTTCTTAGCCAGTTTGTTTTATCAGAAAATTCTTCAATTCATTCATCATTCTGGCTTCCCATCCAGGGCCGGATTAAAGGGGGAGGGGCATAGGGGGCTGTTGCCCCGGGCCCCACTCTTCCAGGCCCCCCCCCCCGAAGGAAATTAACATTAAATATTTGCATAAAGTATCGGGGGGGGCCCTCAAGAATCCACTAGCCCCAGGCCTCGCAACTTCTTTATCCGGTCCTGTTCCTATCCCTTTTGAACTCGCAAGGTCTTGATCACCACCAGGTCTTCATGCGAATAGCTAGGGATTGCTTTGTTTTAGTAGGACAAAATGTGGGAAAAGGAAAAATCATATCTTCAAACATTGATACAGATAATAAAGTGTATTAACAACAGCTGTCGCTGCTACAACTCAAACGGCAGCCGGGGACCGTTGCAGCAATTTTCTGGATGGAGGCGGCCATTTTCATCCCGATGAAGCAAAAAACTCGTGATATCATAAAATATAATTGTATATCTGCTGCACAAGAGTTGCTTCATGTGTGCCTAAAAGGCATCCAATCAAGGCATTGCAGTCTGATTTACAGCATGTTGAAGTCAATAGCTTGGTTTTTTTGTTTTGAGCCACCCTGTACACTTTTAGCCATCACTGAAGTGGGGGCATCTTCACGTGAAACATTAGTCGCAGAAGTCTGGTATTCCACATTCACATGAAGGGAAGAATAGAATACTATAGTAGTTTGGAAGTATTGTACCGATGATTTGGCATGGGATCGCGTTGACAACGGTCATTTTTACCGGAATCGAACATATTTTAAGCCTCCAGAGGTCGCAAACAAGTTGTATATGCGTTCAGCTTTGGAAAGTCCTAATAGGAAAGCGCACGACTTGGCTTTAACCACCTGAAAGGTTGCATACCGTCTGCTCGGAATCGTGCATCATCCAAATACGTAGGAATCACGTAACAATGATTTGCCTTTGGATTGGCTTTTTCACTCTTACCCAGTGGCGCAACCAGCCCTAACGTTTGGGGGAGGAGGGGGGGGGGGGGGGGTCGGATAAGTTCTCATGACCTTTGTCTTTCAAAAGTCTCCGAATGCAAGAAGGCGTTATCAAATCATCAGAAGAAATATACTCAACAAAAATGCGAACACGCGAGCAAAGAAAATGAAATAAAGAAATATGTTATAAAATGGTGGAAATGGAATTTGAACTCTAAATGATTGAAGCACATTCTGGTATCTGAAGTAAAGCTCAAAATAAACTAAATTAATTTCGAGATTCTGCCCGAATTTCACTGCACAGATACGCAGCTGGAAATTCATTAACCTGTGCGTGATTCACGCCTTTTATTCACGCCTTTCTGAATTGTCGTCTTTTCATTTTCATTTTAAAAATAGTCAGTAGCGTCACACGTGCGCAGGGCTGCCCAGAGGGTGGGGGGCAATTGGGGCAATCTGCCCCAGGCCCCTCGTATCAAGGGGTCTCCGGTTTAGTTTTGCCCCGGGCCCCTGGAAAGCTCTGGACGGCCCTGCATGTGCAGGACGTTTCCTTGACAAGTTCACTTTACTAAAGCGAAAGCGAGAAACCACATCACGTGGCGGATACAGAAATTTTTCATAGGGGGCGGTTCCCTACTTTCTACCCCCCCCCCCCCCCCCCTCTCCCCACCGCCTTCCACCACTGCCAGCTCTATCGCCTTTTTAATTTCTCGTCTGGAGTAAAAACTTGAATATCTATTTCACTGGCCCCAATAAAAATTAATGTAGAAGCTGTAAAACAAAACAAAAAATAGAATGGTGACCTGGCCATAAGGGGGGTCGCCCCCCCCTGGTCAAATGTGACTGGTGTGACCTTCGCTTTTCACCGCCTTTGTACCTTTCAAGCTTCGCTCTCTGGTCGTTTGCCTCTATCGTTCCTGTGTCCTCCATCCTCAGGGGAGAGGGGAATGGAGAAGTAGAGAGATACTTGCATGAGAAGGGGTTTGTGGGGGTTCAGACCCCCTGAACCACCCTCCCCTTGGTTGCGCCACTGCTCCTATCCCTTCCTTGTCCCTAATGCTGTTGCCAGCTACACCCCTTAGAGAGAGGGATGCTATTGGCATCTGTACTCGACGGACACCTGGTGATGGTAATCGTCACTAATGGCGAGAGATAGAAAGGGTGGGCCAGAAGTCAGGACACACTTGAAATATTTATATTTTGCTTTATTCATTACAAGATAAACCAGGAATATTACATGTTTGTAAGCTATTAATACATTTATAATTATATTTAATTTAATATTTAATAATAATATTAATTAATATTTATTATATTTATAATAATTAATTAATAAACAAAATAAAACAATATATAAAATTTCAATTTTGTCCTGACTTTTGGCCCACCCTGTATAGAGATGGGTCAAACCATGGAGCGACAACCATTTCTGCGCGAAGCAACTCGGTTCACGGTTTGAGTAGGGACATCAGGAAGCATTTCCTCCTGTATTGATAGCTCTTGTCAATAACTTAAACTCCACAACTCGACAGTGGGGTGAAACCGGGTGAAACTCGATTTGAACGCAGCACAGATATGGTGCCGTAGTGTGCACGGATGTTACCTCTCGTCGAACACAATCTGCATAAATTGACCCACTTCACGCAGAAAATTAACATCTTCTTTAAAATTGGATTGCCTGGTGATATGATGATGGAAGTCAAACCAGATATAGGAAGAAATACGCAAGACTTTCGTGGAATAGGAAGAAAGGAACTTGGGACAACCCTGTGAGGTCTTGGCGGCCATATTGTGTTTCACAGCTTGTGATTTGACTGCTTGGGTTTGTGTGTGAGAGTCTGTGACTGCGTGCGGTTGGGTTTGAGAGAGAGAGACGACATGGGTTTCTTTGTGTAAAAGAACGAAAGTGAGCACGAGAGAGTCTCTTTTCACCCCCTTCCCCCGGATTAAAAAAAATGGCTAATTACATCCAAGTGGCGGAAGATGAGAGCGAAGAACCGATCGAAATCCCGCTGGAAGACGACGGAACGCTTCTGCTTACTACGCTCAATGCACAATTCCCTGGCTCTTCTGGCCTCAAATATAGAAATCCGGAGAGTCGAACCATCAGAGGAGTCCGCCTTGTCGACGGACGATTCCATCCTCCTGAAGAAGGCTGGGGAAACAATGTTTACTTCTGCGTTTTCCCAAAAGGTGGGCCTAAGTTTCCTCTTGAACAAGGCTGTAGCGTTTAGCCTCTTGAGTCGAATCTGTAGCCTATAGGCGTAAGCCGTAGGCCTACCGCGTATCAGAGGTGATGGAATTTCGTAGGCCATGGCCAACCTGGTGACCATACAACTTAGACTACAGCAGTTGAAGTTAAAGATAAGAATTGGTCGCATTATTTTCTAACTACTATCACCTTCTCCACATAATCCCATGTCTGCTTCCCCACTTGAATGAGGCAAAAAGAGGAACAAGTCTGAACAGGAGATATTAACTTTGCATTCCCAAGAGCTGACCAGGCATATTGCAAATTATGTAACTGCTCTACTTTCCCTTAATGAAAGTACTGAGGTTAATTGTTGCAGCAACAGAAATACATATCTGAGGCATCCAGAGGTCAATTGGAGAGGATTTCATATTCAGTCTTTTCTAGTAAATTGCAGCTATTACTTTGGACTTTTCAACAGGTCCATCATTCTAGATTTGATCATGAAGAGTCAGTGGCCCTTTACCATCTGTGAAACCCCCCATCCCCCAAGAAAGAGCATGTTATTGCTTGCCAAGCATATACATCTTTAAGGGGGAAGAGGTTACATGAATCAGTTTTGAAATATCTCTCAGTGATTGCATGGGAATAGGTATCCATTATCCCCCTTTTGGCCTTGTTGCTCCCTTTTTACCTTTTATTCACTTGTGTTGAAGTACTTCCATTGCACACTTGTACTGGCTCAGTGTCTCCTTCCCCGTGTATACAGGGTGGGCCAAAAAAAAGTTCAACACTTTTCAATATGGTGTCACTTGTGAGGTGCTTGAATTGTATGATATTCTTTAAAATAGCTAAACTAGAATCAAACCCACTTTGTTTTGTGAAAATATGTTCAGAAGTTTTTGCTCAGTGACGATTTTACTGTGAAAAGTGAAAAATCAGCCATATACTGAACATGTCTTCCACTGCCTGGTTTATGGCTTATGGTACCGCTTTCTTGCAAATGTTTCTGCAACTTGCTCACTGTTCTCATGTTCCACTTGCTATTTGGATATTCTTTCACAATCTTTCTGACCCCATACCTTTTCTCCTGATGCAGGACTTTGATAAGCACCTTGTTTTCTCTACTTTACTTAACTTGCCCATTGATTCAGTTATACCTTTTCATATGGAAAGGATATGCGACCACACAATCAGGCACATTAGACATCTTATATTACAATGAGGTAGAACATGGCAAGAAACAAAAAGCTTGACAGGAATGCTGGAGATTTGTAAAAGCTGACTGCCACGTAATCCCCCTGGTTTGTGCAGTGGCGATTTTTCACTTCTCGCAGTAAAATCATCACTGCAAAAACTTCTGAACATATTTTCACAAAACAAAGAG
Source organism: Darwinula stevensoni (assembly GCA_905338385.1). Lineage (NCBI taxonomy): Eukaryota > Metazoa > Arthropoda > Ostracoda > Podocopida > Darwinulidae > Darwinula > Darwinula stevensoni. The sequence goes on from CAJPEV010000060.1 coordinate 237,991, forward strand.
GGTTTGATTCTAGTTTAGCCATTTTATGCACCTAACTTAATTAGCACAAGTGTGACAGCAGATTGAAAAGTGTGGAACTTTTTTTTGCCCACCCTGTATATATTTCCCTCATACTGATGTGAACCTCAGAGTAAAATGCAAAAGATTAGGGAAGTTAAGCCATCACTATCATGGCAACAATTTAGCTGGCAGTTTTTTTATATTTAAAGACTCTGGAAGACCTTATCTCTGAGGATGGTGGATAGCATCACAATGCATCCTGAAGGAATTACTTGAGCAGTATCAAACAGAAGCTGCTAGTGTTCTTCCAGAAAATAGCCTTTGCACTTGATGAGATGAACTTGTCCAATAATTCTTGAGGTAGGATTATGTATTATGGAATGGTAAGATTACTAGGAAGCATGAACGCCCTGTCATATGATGGTGGTGCATTTGGAGAGCTGCTTTGTTTATTGGTGGTTTGTGAAGCCATTGCTTTGTGGCATGAAGCACATTGGAGGAGAGCAGGGTGTAAGTACAGGTCAACTCCAAGGGGCTGTTTTTATTTATAATGGGTGATGCGGGAAAATAGTGACTTTCTTTCAACAACAATTTCTTCATCATTTTATTAACACATCAACAGCTTTTATACATCATCTGAAAGCGCATGAAAAATACTACAAATTACACATACTAGCAATTTTCTACGACTCCGTTCCTTCTGATTTCATCAAGCCGTTTTCGGGTATTCTCTGCCAGGCGCTGTACAAGTTTCCGGTCCATGTTCCGCAGGCAGAATCTGATCCGATTGGTCAACTGCCGGGTGTTTTCTGCTCTCCAGGCATTGGCGTAAACGCGGGACTTCAGAATGGCCCA